>JANDKE010002234.1:0-10451 GCA_027627275.1 Coprinellus aureogranulatus
CTTGAAGTTGGTGGGGGGGCGAGGGGATTGCGTGAACAGGAGGGAGCGTCGCGTTACTTGCTGACCCGGCGGTGACGGGAGGGCTGTGGTGACGACGAGGGGCGAGATACTGTTCCAAGGTTGGCACACAAAGGTGAGTCAGTATTTCATTGATACGCTCCTCGGATACGTGTCGTAGGCCTGCATAGACCATCACGTTAGTCATTGTGCTCGCGTCCAACACGTATTGCTTGCGGGACATGGCACTTCAGTTACTGAACGCTGCGAAGAGAAAGAGAAGAGAAAGAGGGGAGAATTCGGCTCGGGAGGAAAGAGCACGGAAGTACTGTCCGCCACAGGCTGGTATTTAAATGAGTGCGCACCCTCTTCGACAGTGTTTCTCTTTTTGGACGGTACTGTATAACGATTCTGCGTCAGGCAATCGGGAATGGGTCAAGGGCGAATTGCTGACACATGGGGTAATTCGATTCCCCGGGTCCGTCACATTCAGTTGGTTATCAATTGTACATACACGATCACATTCTTGGAAATCTCAACAGAAGATTCTTGACTGAAATGGCCGGTGAAGAGGCTGGTGAAGGCGGCGACAATTCAAGCGGCGTAAAAGGCCTGGGGGGGCAGCCTGGTCGCCTATAACATACGAGACATCAATTCGACAATCCAAAGGACGGGAAGGGAGAGGATTGAGAGTAGAGTGGGGTTTTGGCAGGTGGGTAACACAGGCCGTTCTTCACGTACCAGAACGTGGTACAGCTCTTCTTCAGCGCGAGTCTCTAGCTCCCGGAATAGCCTTACTGAGTGGTCGATCTCGCGCTCAGGCACCTCGCCACCTAAGTCGGCCACATTAGCAGGGTGCAGATACGCCACGCCCGCGATAATGGGGACATTCGTAAGGAATATCTAAAGATCGACTCTGTCAGCCATACGAAGTTAGTAAACCCAGCAACACGTCACTCACTTTCCGCCCCATGGGGGTCTCGCCCAGAGCGATGCCTGGCAGACGCTCACATTCGACAGCCTCCAACTCTGCAGAGCCATCGGTGAAGAAAATCTTGAGGCACCTGCGAGGATAGCAAGGGAGAGCTGGGGTATGCACCGGCTGGTCGTCCTGTCCGGGAGCAAGTACCCTGCGCACTGTCTCCATTCGCTCCTGATGCTTGATTCGAACCCTCTCTTGACGAATTGCTTCCAAGTCGAGGGCAGGCTCTCCAACTTCGATAATATGAGTAATCTCCAAGAGGATAGGTCCCTCTAAGACACCATGGGCGAAACGATTCAAGTGAGGCCCTCGGTCGGCAGGACGATGAAGACCCGTGCCGGGCACAACGATTTCTTCCAAACGACTATTGAGAATTTTCTCCCCGACGACGTGCGTGAGGTGGGCATAGTCGAAGAAGGGCATCTCCGTTTCATCAACAATACCGTCGATGGTCCTTGCCAGCCACGCCTAGCAAAGTCGATGAGGAAAGGTAAATCAACAGACGGATGTCGAGACACCGGCTTACCCTCGACAGACGGGGACGGGGGTAGGTATCCTGGAAGTGCTGAATCAGTTCTTCTGTCAGCGTTGCGATCTCTGCAGGGTCCATAGCGATGTGGGTGGGTGGGGGTGAGTTCGCTCTGCTCCGAGTGAAAGCTTTAAGTACTCAACTATTATGGGGAATAGGGGGCATGCGAGGTGCCATCTTCTTTCCTTCGCTTGGCAAGTCTTCCCTTGGAAGCGTCGAATGGCCACTTTCTGGCGGCGATGTGTCCTTGGAGTGTGAGTGTTTCGAGGTGACTGTCGACATGCCAAGCGAACTGGCGCTGGTCAAGGAAAGATATGACGCTGGCAACATGAAATGAACGGTCAGGATCTCCTCGCGAATACAAGTACTAATCCTGTAAGCCCATATCGCCGATAGTAACGCTCCTTGAATGGATGGGTTTAACAATCGGACAAAACAGAAGGTAGAGCAAAGGAAACTAACTATACGAAAGCAGGCCATCGACAGTCAATCTACTCCAGTGGGATGGAGGGCGTTCTGGTGGAATGTTGAAGGTTGCTGCCATCCTAGAATAGATTAGCCTCAGGCAGGTCGGGTCGGCAGGGGACGATGCGTAATACTGGGGTATCATACGACGTCAGGGGCTCGGTTTGGAGCACGATCATGAGGCTAAAGGCCGGGCAGCTGGTAGAGAGGTGAAGGGAGAAGCCGATGGAATGCTGTTGTGCGGGGGGTACGCGAGACAGCATGCGTTGAGGGTTGGATATGAGTCCGGGGTCGGTATGCGGCCACAGGTCAAGTTGCGTGAATGAGCGCTCTCTCGGTTTATCCTTGCCGGTAACCTCCAATTGCTTCCCCGTATCCTACTTCTATACGGTCAAATCTAACACTTTGAACAACCATAAGAAGCTGACCTGCGAGTCCGTTGTAAGTGGTGGTCATCTCACGTGGAATAGCCCATCCGATACCGAAGGACACGCTTGACCAGCGGCTTGAAAACAGTTGCTAGTCAAGTCTTTACGATAGTCCACCAGAAACATACGCAACGACGAATTTATGCAGACAGTCTGGACTTGGTTCCACCAGGAGTGGTGTACCTGCAAATTTTGAGGGCCTGGGTTATAGGAGAATTTCTGCCGAAGAACTCCTCCTGTTCGCCATAGTTGGGGTTTAGGTGCATCCGAACGCTCAGCACGATCGCAAGTGTCCTTCCGAAAGACTTCACGTCTATCTGAAGTGTCCGTTTCTCCTGACAGTGGTGCAGGGAGGTAGGTACGGTCGTCGAAGTTGCACTCCTCCAAAGCCATGGATTGGGCTCTGTGCCAAGACGTCAGTCCTACCAGGGATCACCCTGCTCCTCCAGGGATTGAACACGTTCCGATGAAGCCCAAGGGAGCGTAGAGTGAGGAATGTCGGTTTAACAGAAGGGGTGGTGCTTGCGGATGCTGCGGGGTCTCGACTCTCGCTGTCCGTTAAACGGGAACCGTGATAGGTGGAATATCAGAGTCGCTTTTCGAGGAAGCGAGGAGCCCTGTCGCCAACAGCACATGCGAATGACAGTAGGTAGAAGGGCTGTGCGATAGGGTAATGTCGTAGGGTCAACGCATCTCTAAGGTGAGTGGGGAAGACGATGATGGTCGGAAACGAGACGCGCTGATGGCGATTCCGGCCTACGAGTTCGTACTACCAGCTCCCCTCGCGTCGTACCGCCGCTCAGAACGGCCCGCAAGCTGTCGACATGCTCGAAATCGATCCCGAACCCTCTTATGTTGCTGCGAACACGGATGGTGAGAAATACGGCCGCAAAGCATTCGTCAGTCTTGGGTTCAATATCATCAGGATCGACTGGTCTGCGGAAAGGCTGATCCTTCCGTTCAAAGACCGTTCCAGACAGGCGTTGGTACAGTACCATTGCAACCCTGTGTATCGCTACTATCATTGCTCGTCCCAGGGACTTGTACGCCTGAACTGCTACCTCGTATCCACCGCGTTTCGCTGCTCAGCCGAGTGCTCCCCGTCCATAATGTTCATCCGGCGAGACAGGGATCCGAGGAGATGGAGAGTATGACCAGTCCGCGAGACGGGGAAATAGTGATAGCAAGTGCAACAGGTCAAGAAATGCAACACAGCGACAAGGTGTAGGTAGATAGAGAGATGAAGAGAGATATAGAGGAGAGAGTCGAGCACAGGAAGGACGCAGGGCAAAACGTGTGGGAGAGGAGGGATGGGATGATGATGAGGGGGATGAGAGGTAAAGGATAGGTAGTAGTAAGAGATAGATATAAATAGTACGAGAAATCAGAAGCAACATGAGGACGACACTATCAAAAGCGCGAAGGAGAGATAGGTGGAACGCATAACGGGGAATCAAAGTTTCGAGACGGTCAAGCCAAGGATGCACGAGGGATAGGGGAAGAATAAGATATAAGCCCGGGTAGCGAATGAAAAGGCTGGAGCGACGACGGCAATAATGGATAGATAGAAGGCAGAGCAAAGGTGGGAACCGGCGGAACAAGAGACGATGAAATAAAATATTGGTTGAACATCGCCCGAGGATGGTCAACGGTTGTCGTTGACCCTTCCCACTTCCACTCGTTGATTCGGTAATACGCGGCCTCACCACCGTCGATCTCCTTCCAAGATTCCAGCCACATCGCCTTCGACTCAAATCCATCGAAAAAAAATGGCTCCATACATTGACGACGACATACCGGACTGCTGCTGTCTGTATTGATGTTGGAGGTGATAGTGAGAGTCAGAGACTTCTGACGTGTGCGACTCGGGGCTGGGGTTTGTCAAGGGCAAAGGGACAGCTTCAGAAGTCTAAGTGTCAACCGTGGAGACATCTTCCTCTCCAACATTTGAGAAGTCGAGAAACTGATCGAACGTCGATGAAGGCGGGGGTGTTCCGGCTCGAGCAGGGGCGCTAAAGTCGGCGAGGCCAGCAGGGGCATTGCTCCCATCCGTGCCAGCATCCACAGACCCACATCCCTTTAACCGAAGCTCCAGTTGCTCTGAAATATTGGGGCCCATAGCTGCAGCCCCGCTCTGGTTGGTAGCCCCATTTTGATCAGCTCCGTCATCGTGTCCGAAGACTACGCCGAGTCTTTGCCAGTCTTGACGTGCGAGATTTCACTCGCCATCTCCTCCTTCTTGACAGGGGCAGACGGACCAGCTTCAGGCGCTTTCTGTTGAGCCTGGTCCGGGCTGTACGTCCTACATCTTCACTCTCTTCGGCGGCGATGGACCGTTCGCAGGACCAGGACTGGGAGCGTTGTCTTCTTCTCTCCGCCTCTTTGTGCTAGCATGTGTCAGTGTAGGCGTCGAAGTGCTGGCTTCAGGTGACGCTTGCGACTGAGGTGTCTGTGCAGCAGCAGACGGGGAGGGTGCAACCTTAGACGGCCTCCGCTCGGTTGCCGCGGTGGTAGGCTTGGGTTTTGGCTTAGTCTTAGGTGATTTAGGGCCTTGGACAGGCGAAGAGACCATTGCGTTCGGTGTTGGAGCATTCGGCAGGGTGGATGCGGTTGGGATGGGGGAAGGGCTCTGCATAGCACCTAGTGTCATTGCTGACCCCGGCTGCTTCGGCTGGCGGCGAGGAGGAGGAGGTGGGTGGAAGGACATCGGTGGGCGCAGTGATTGAGCAGAAAGGTTGGGTGTGCCTTGTTGTGGCTGCACCTGTGGGTGGGGAATGGCGGAAGGGGGCTGCCGATTTGGCGTAGGAAGGCGAGGGGGTCAGGAACGCGGCCACTAGGAGACGACATCGCGCTCATGTTCTGTTGTTGCGCGATACGCTGTTGGATAGTCATCTGCATCGGCGATGGCTGAGGGTGGCCTGGCATGAATGGTTGTGGTGGCTTGCCGGGCTGACCTTGTCTCGTTTGGAGCGTTGCACCGAACGTGGCGTTGAGCCTAATGAGGTCTTGTTCCGCTCGACGCAAACTGTCGATGCTGATGATGACGAGAGGACTGCCTGAAGAGACCATGGTCCTCTGTCGCTGGACTGTCGCTATCTGTGGAGCGAATCAGGACCGCGGAGAAAGTATAGTGAGAACGATACACACAAGGGTGATTATTTTCCTCGCGTGCTCTTCATTCCTGGTCGTTGAGTACGTCATGGCCAACTTCGAGGTTTCAAATTTGTTGCATTTGGTGGAGACAGTCTAGAAGCAAATTGCATTCAGCTCTCTGTTCCGGCGGACACTGGCTATGGGGCAAAAGGTTAACAGCTTCACCATTGTTAGCGGAAGACCCACGATGACTGCAAACGACCGCGTACCTTCTTCCGCTTCGACCTTGATCTTGTGAAGATGTGCTAAAGCCTGCCGAAGGTGCTCCGAAGGGTGGGGGAATGCTTTGTCGTGCAGCCGTCCAGGTAAGGCCATACGCTGCGGCTGGCTGGGTCCAGGCTGTCGATGATGGGGTAGAGGCGGTCCTCCCATTTGCGGTCCCAATGAAGTTCGCTGCTGTGTTCGGCATCCCTCCCTAATAAGCCAACTTCGTCTGAGGACCCGGAACTTGCCCTGGAACACCCCATACGGCACCCCCAAACCGTGGCTGCGAAGGGAGTCCACCGTTCAACTGGGCCCAGCATTCCCGTTCGTCATAAATGCTCGCTGCCCGGGCTGCATACCAACATTACCGTTCCGTCCCATCCCCTGGAAGTTGACCTGATCCTGAGCCATATGCTGCAAGGTTGGTCGCATCGATTCGACGTTCGCTATGACGGGATCGGGCACACCTATGTTCCGCAGTTCTTGCACCGTATCGTGAGCGTAAGAGACGAGCTGTCTCTGTAGTTCGGGGTTCATCATACCAGTTTGTGAACCGCCGGGTTGCGCTCGAGTCATGTTGTTCAGATCGACGCCGGTGACTTGACCATCATGTGGAGCTGTTGGCGTTGCTGTTCAGAAAGTTCCAGCCCACCCGAGCTAGTCTTCTGGTGATTCTCCAGCATCGAGCGAACGTAGGCGGCGTTGAAGCCTTGAACATAATCCTTGTAGTACTGAGTGATCTGAAGGCTAGTGCCAGGACCTGAGCGAGGCGGTTGCCCATCACATCCGGGGAAGATCACGGATCCCAGTTTGCCTCCAATGAATATCCCACATACCATCCGTCTCGACCTGAAGACGTCAGCCAATGGGATGATCCTATATTCTATTGTGCTCACCTTCGAGAAACCACCCATTTCAAGAACCACTTTATGCAACGCCCAAAGATCCCCACTGGCAGGCCGCCCGTCGACGCATAGTCACCCACGAAGTTCCGTTGTTAGTGGAAGCGCTTGATAGCCTCTTCGGAGAATGGCTGCTCAAGCGGTTGCGGGAGGATGGACCCCTGTGATAGCAAGGGATGGCCTTAGCCAGTTCCTGGCATCTGTGGCGTAGACCGGCCGGGTCCATTCATGCCTTGAGGGAAGGGCATCTGCCCACCGACATTGCTGACAGGAAGTACACCAGTACTACCTTGAAGCGGGCATACACGCTGGCCGCCAGGAATCCGTTGAGGGGCCATAGGCTGCTGATTCGGCCGATATACTGTTTGCCGATTTGAGGGTGTCTGGGGCTTCTTCCAGGCGGCAATCCTACTTTAACGAAGGGCGCCTGGGGGTGGAATCTGGGAAGGTGAAGCCCCTTGCATGGGGGTAACATTCCGCTGAATGTTTCGGTCGAATGCTGGGCCGTTTGACCCTGGACCATTCCAAACAGGTCCTGGACCTCCACCGTCCCCACTTCCAGTCATTTGCTGCTGCCTGACCAGGTCGTCAATGAACGGATACAGAATGACTATCGACGAATCATCACTCACAAGGGCTGCTGTCCTTGTCCGGGACGGAGAATCAAGGAGAGCGCACTCAGCCGGTTCTTCTTTTGCCTCACCGACTCCATAAGCTTTGCCCCCCGTATCTTTTCCTCGTCACTATATGCACCACGTGTCCGGGCCTGAGCCTGCATTTGGGCGAACGCATTCTCCTCATTCTGAATCGAGAGTTGAAGAGCTCGAGCTTCGGCGATCATTGCAGCCAGTTCCTCTCCGTTTGACGCACCTGCAGGGCCCAACCCTTGCATATTCGGGGGCATACCGGACATGGTGTTCGGAGGAACTGATGGGGAGCCGCGTCGAAGATCGTTTGACATGCCAGGAGAGAACATATTCGCCCTGCTTCACCTTAGGACCTGGTTCTGGTACTTCGGGTTGAACAGAGACGCCGTTGTAATCCTGGTTGTACTCCTCCAAAACCAGAGCTGGCGGTCTGCGTTGAGACTTTGGTATTGACGATCCTGTTCCCTCGAAGGGAGTCTGGGCGAGGGTCGCCGCTGTGGCCATAGGGATTGAATACGTTTGGGCTGAGTTCAAGGCAACGTGAAATGCGGAATGCTGTTTGAATTGAATGGGTAGGGTTTGTGGATGTTGTGGGGTCACGTCATCCAGAGATTAAATGGGTATCGTAGTAGGGTGGATATTAGAGTCGTCTCCGAGTGAGTTAGGGTGTGTATAGTCGACGGCCTGCGCGAATGACAGTAGGTAGAAGCGTGTAGTACCGAAGCCGAGCAGTACAAATCGTCCAGTGTCAGAAGAATAGGGGAGCTTCAGCAATCCTCCGCGACGAGAAAAGCCGTGGAGCTCATAGGTGAGCGGGGAGGATGATGGTCGGGAACAAGACGCGCTGACGGCGATCACCGCCAACGTCGTAGGCGTCGTTCGCGTCCCTGTCGGTGTTACCGCTCACAATTGCGCGTAGGTAGGGTGTACAGCGGTATTGAGTGAGGACAACGGTTCAGAACTTAATTTCCGGGCAAGGGCAGATATATATACACTTATATTGCATATGTTCTCAGTACTCAGTATTGTACAACGTGAATATTACAGCAGTCGAGGTGAGAAGGCTTCGGGAAAGTTCGAATTCACGATGGCATTCAGTCGGACGGGTTCCACCGTGCTGATCAAATGCCGAAGGCTGAACCAGTCCATGGTCAGTTCCGACATATCCCGAGATAGGGTGAAACGTCCAGCTCACCTTGCAGCATTGCGATAGCGCCTGCCTGAGACATGTCTGAGACAGTATCAGTCAAGCAATACTCCTCCACAGGCATGGGTACTCACCGTCAGATATGAGTGGGGGCGCCGGATTTTCAGGATCGGGTACGCTGAGGTCGACATTAGCCACAGCCGCGGGAGGTAAGCCCACCAAGGCTGCTTGCATGGCAGAAGCTGGGCCTTGCATCATCCTTTGCCGGAATACGTTCCCGTTGAGGATGGCGGTCAACATATTCAAACTTTCTGTCAGCCCCATGCACTCATCCCATACTTCCTGGATCCAGCGTAAGTGCCGCAGCGCCACCTCTGTGAACTGTTCAGGGAAGACACGGGCGAAATGATGAACAACCTCAAGAAGCCAGTCAAAAGTCCACGCTCTGAGTTCCGCGACGTCCATGTCCTCTAAAGCTGCCCGCCCTGCCTCATTATTTTCCCATATCGTCTCCAGTGGAGACTTCATCGCAGAGTAGGATGCCCAGTAGACCTGACAAACAATTTCAGTCACCATGAACTTCCTGGGGACGGATGCCACCACTTACGTCGGTAACGGTTCCCGCAATCCATATCGTTGCGTCTAGAAAGCGACCTCGCCGCAACTCCGACATAGTCCTCTCCTTCAACGTTTGAATGATGTTCGCGTACCCTAGACGTATCACGGCCCTCGTCCGCTGCTTCAACGAATTTTCGACACTTTCTGAACATAGGTTCCAGACTGAACCCTCGGCACAGATGAATACCGGCGCCTGACCCTGACCATCACCCCCCTGCCCTGCGGCCGCGAGCGTTGCTTCTATGGCGAGCTTCAGGCGTTCGGCCTGCGTGTTGGACACCTGTGGGCACTTTAACTCAAACGGACGTTTCAAAGGCGGACACAAGTCAAACTCACCTTGCCGCGGTTGCCAGTTGGGTGGAAGCGGTGGATGAGGATCCATGAAAGCTGAGTACGTACAAACACGTTCTCGACGAATTCCCTGGACTGTCCCGCAAGTACAGAACGCAAGAAATCTTGAATGGCCGGAACGCCGAAAATAGCCTCCCTTAGGTGATTGCCTATGGGAATATCAGTGCGTAAACTGCGGCTCCAAGCCTGCGAGCAGGATAGGGTGGTGTTTCAGTTTTAAGGATAGATTTGAGAGCAGAGGGACGGGACGCACCTCCCGGAGAGCAGGTTGAAAGAGAGATACCCATAATTTGGAGGTGTTAACAGTCTGGAGGGCTAAAGCAGAACAATATGAGTTTTCCTCCCTGGCCAGGTGCAAACGGACTACTCACTGATCCGATAGGTCTGCTCCTCGTCAGGAAATTGCTCCGTGGGCTGATAAGCCTGGATCCTCTTCGCGAGCTCCCCCAGAGATGTTTTGAGGTCATCCATCGTGATTGCTTCATCAGCCCAGGGCTGAAAGAATACAGACAAGGCGACGACCAGAACATGAGAGGGAGAGACCGCTGAATTGCGACACCAGAGAGATGGAAGGCGTCGCACAGTGGCTTCGATGAGTAGTGGCACCTTGGTCCGAAGGTATTCATCGACGTTGTTAGGAAAAACCTCACAAGTATGCGAGGATATGCCCGATGGGCGCATAGGCAGTAGCGTAATGTTGAAGGCTTGATTGTAGTACGTGCTCCGAACAATCCGTCGCGCCTCGAGATCCAAGGTGCGAGTAACGAGATCGATGTTCGATGGGGGACTTGCACCATCCTGGAGGACGATATGATATTTCTTAGGGGACAGGTAAATGGAATGGACCAGGGAGAGAAGAAGGACCAGGTCCCAGAGCAGGTTGATGTGGAGGAGGGGGTCCAGTCGACGGATATGTGGGGGGTGGATGGTAGATCGGCTGTGCTGAGGGACCGGCACCACTGGGAGGAGGAGGAGGTGGGTGGGCTTGCGGTGGTGGAGGAGGGGGTCCCATCGACGGGTGTGGGGCG
>JANDKE010002235.1:0-10441 GCA_027627275.1 Coprinellus aureogranulatus
GAAAAGAATAGTCTTCCCGAATTTCGCAGTGCAAGATAGCCCGGAGTATCCGAGGGTAATGGCATAGTGATAACAGTCGCTCCAGGGGCGTCGTACCAAGTCCTTCGCCCCATGGGTAATGCTGGACTTCGTCAGGAGGTGTAGCTAAGTCTTCAGCGAGGATTCCAAGGAATCCAGCATCCAGAAGGTCCGGAATAGTTCGGAGTGTGTCGTACGCGCAGGTGGTTAAACGGAGGAAGATCTGGTCGGGGAGCCCAGCCACAAAAGTGCTTCTCCCTGGATGGCCTGAGACGGGGGGTGTGGGTGATGGTGACCTGCAAAATCGTACTGCAACTTCCATGACTGAATTTGTGAAGTTTGACATCCTCAGTGCCTTGGCGAACCTCCTGTCGGCGGATATCGTGCATGCTATACAAAGGATCGCCCTTGGGATAGCAACATCAACTTCAGCAGCGTCGTCGTCGTAAACCGGTTGATAGAACCTGGCCCATTCAAGTAGGCGTTGCCCATAACGTCAGCATACTTGTCCAACTTAAGCACCACCGTATAAGCCGGCGACCATCCTTCCAGCCATACCCACAAAGCGTAATCCACGACTCGTTCGAGGCAATTTGTCTCCTCCAGAAAAGTGGGGAAATCGCGTTGAATATCGAGCAGGTTATTGATCCTGGAGGTCGCGTTATGCCTTGCTAACTCCGCGGATATGTTCAACTCGGACGGCAAATTTCGTATCCGGGCGAAAACGTCGAGCCACGATAGGTAGTCGCCTACGTTCCGCTCAAGCACTGCTACCATTTGCCGCTTGTAGTCGTATTCCGCTTGGTCGATGAACTTCAGCGCGCCATCCATCCCTCTCAGGCATGACATGACTAGTGAAAGCATGTGAGCGGAGTCGCCCCGGCTCAATTGGCCTGACTCGGATACGAGTTCAGGGATTTCGTGTGCTTGCTCCTGGAAGTGACGCAGCAGTATCGCCAAAGCTCGCTTGGAATCCCCAATGTCGCGAGGCCAATCGTCATTCAGCCTCTCAAGATAAGAGAGAGACCCCCGTTCAGCTTCGTTGAGCAGTCTGACCTAAAAAGTTCGTGAGGGTAAGATCGCCTCGGACAGACACTGACAAATACCGTTTCGACTCTGCATCGGGTCCCCATCTCCGGGCTACGGGTTAAGAATCTGAACGTGAGCACTAGGCTCTGTGATGTGCCTCTGTGCCCAACCGGTCAAGTTGATGGTATATGAAATAGAGAATGGTTGGTCAAAGCAGCCTGAGATTTAACCGGCAATCAAACGGGGCGTCGGCAGAGACTCCCTCATTGCCGCAGACCCACGCGACCGCTTTGAGGGCTAAGATCCTCATATAATGTACAATACGATTTTTAAGTTAGTCCGCCGTACGAGGAAGAACACGTCCCGAACTGTCTAATATTGTAACATAGCCATTCAAAAATTCAACGTGGTATTCTTCCCCTTGAGCTGCATCTGGATGAGGACCACGGACCAAAAACGTTGCAATGGTGGCAATGGATAGTCGCCCAGCCTTCCGATAGAGCAAGCGAGTTGAATGCGGTTGGTATCGTCGTCCTCGTACTGTCGAATTAGCTCAAGAGCCCTCCGCCAGAGAAAGCCTTGCTCCTAGAGATCACTTTATACTTCCAAGAGCGTACTTTATCGGCAGTGCAGGCGTAGTTTTTCACAGGCATTTGCGTCACATCGGCCACGTACGCCATCCGTTTGGGCTTTCCACTCTCCACACTCCCCTCCACAGATTGTATCGTAGGCAGTGCCCATTTGAGGAAAGCCTCTAACAAAATAAATTCGAACCTACGACATTCGCGCAGCAAGCGAACTCCTTGCCTTTGTAGTTCTAAAAGAGGAGTCAGGTGCAGAGCTTGAGCATGAGGCGAGCTTGGCGTACCGATGAGGCCAACGCGATTACCCAGACACTCTTGCCGATGAACAGTTCGCCAATCCCGCTTCTGGCATTCGCGAGAACAATAGAAAACCCAGCCACACTGGGCGCATTCCTTTGCCTGTGGGACTTCACGAACATTTCCTTCAGGGTGGTGCTTAATCATGAAGGGAGATATCGTCAACCCAAGAGCTCGCGATGGGATTCATGCTCCGTACCTCCAGTGAATCGCATGTGAGGCCTTTCGTCGACTCCGCTTTCAGCAGCGCTCGTTCATGGACGGCCATGAAATCCAGGAATAAGGTCCAATGATCAGAGCTCTTCTCGCTCAAAAAAAGTGGGTTTTTGAAAACTTCGCGCTCTAAAACCTCGAGAATCGCCCGACAGATTTGAGGGTGGTGGCATAGGGAAAACAGTCTCTCCAGTGGGCTGTCCCCCGTTTCTTCATCCCATTGATAGTACTGCACTCCACCAAGAGAATTCGATAGATCTCCCAGGATCACCTCGAGCAGCCCAGAGTTGAGGAAGTCGGGAACGAAGCGGAGTACGTCCCACGCACGCATAGTCGAAGAATAAAGAAGAGATGAGGGAGCCCGGCCGTGAACTGGTGTTTTCCGGGTTGCCTAGCAAGGAGGGAACCGGGGGCGGAAGGTCGCGGAATTGAGCCGCCACTTGTAAGACGAACTTCGGGAAGTCAGCCCTCCTTAGTGCTCTGGAGAACCTCCGGTTGGAATTCATCCCCCATGCAATGGCAACGATGTGCCCCGGAAATGCGGGAGACACTTGGTCCACATTTTGTTCGTAGACTGGTCGGTAGACCTTGGCCCATTCGAGTAGGCGAGAGACAAATTTGGCTGCCAGTCGCTCCACACCTCGCTTGTCCAGGTCGTTGAGCTTCTGGAAGACGACCCTTCTTATGGTGTCGTCCATGGCGCACTTGGAAAGAAGGAACAGGCGACATTCCATGACTTCAGAATGCTCCGCTGGTGCGACACGATCGGCTGGTGATGGCAGTTCCATCCACACCCAGAAGGCGTATTCTACGATCCGTTCTAGGCAGGATAAGTCCCACAGAAAGGGTCGATTTTTAACTTGCATCTGGATCAGCCTATTCATTCTGGTGGTCGGATTATAGTCCGCAGGACGGTCCGGCACACCCCAGCTTGGTATTCGGGCAAATGCCTCAAGCCAAGCCAGCAAGTCGCCAACATGCCCTTGAAGCACGGCCAACATTTCGTGCTTGTTGTGGTCCTGGGCCAGCTCGATGAACTCGAAGGCCCCGTCCATTCCCGTCAGGCAAGATCGAATGAAGGAGAGCATATGCGCTTCTTCTTTGAGAGATAGTTTGCCAGCCAGAAGGTCCGGTATCTATGGCGCCTGCTCCTGCAAGTGAGAAAGGATTATTGCCAACGCTCGTTTGGAATCGCCAATGCCAAGAGGCCATTCTCGAAACAGCCTTTCCAAGTGGGGAATTGATCCCCGTTCAGCTTCATTGAGCAATCTAACCTATGTGCCTCATTCTGAGATTTCCGAGGCTTGACGAGGCAGAATATGAACGTACTGTGTTGACTCTGCTTCGGACTGTCATCCTTTATCCAACAGTGTTTTGTAGATTCTGCGTCGATGAAATGATCAGAGAGGGTGTTCGCCACATTCGATCCACGTACAGTGTTACACTGAGTGATTCAGATGGTGGTGCGAAAGGAAGGTGGTTCCAAGTCAAAGCAAATTGCACCGGCAACCCACCGGCAACTCAATGTTGCCCCACAACGGATCACTGACAGGAATTTGCAATTGATCATTCTGAGTTTGGTGCCAGTACGCTCGCAGTGAGGTTGAAGGTGCAGAAGGAAAGGGAAGGAGAAGTAAAGTGAAGCCCTAGTGCAAGAAGTGGAAGGCATGCACAACTGGATTAACTGGTATTCAGGTAGATTCAGCTCGCTGTTTGGCGATTTTTACAACTCCCCCCAAGAATTCGACTTCACAGGCTTCACCGCCCCCCGATTCGCTGCTTCCAGATTCGGAGTCGCTCCCGTAGAAGATGAACCTACCCATAGTAATCACTAGATAGTCACCAATCGATGCTATCGAGCAAGCCACATGGATATCTTCGTCACGGTAGGATTGGTCAATGATGGCTTTGAATCGCGCGTCGTGGGAGAGCGGGACAGCTTCTGGTTCCCCTTCGTCCGTTGCGACCCAGTCCAAAATGACATCGGCCTCTACGAGCGAAACCTGCATAGGCATGTCCCTGGCGTCCAAGAAATAAGCGCGGTTCTTCTTTGGGGCATGGCAACAGTTTTCATGTTCGTGTGGAAGGTCCATGCCGCTGAGAGTGGCTACGTTGCTCTCCAAATTCCGGAGGTAGAACATGCGGGCCCGGTGAGTCATTCGCAAGCCCTTATTATGGAGTTCTGCCCGAGTAGCGTAATAAAGGTGTGATGAGCGAGCAAATATAAGTAGAAGCATGCAAGTAGTCGTCCACTTACCAAATCGCTGAGAGCGACTTCGCGAGCACTCGAATTTGTGAATTGCTTCCCAGTCTTGTCTCTGGCATTCAGGAGAACAATAAGCAACAGTGCGGCAGCCAGAGCATTCCTTCAGGGAGTAATCGTCAACCGCTGAATTCGAGGAGGAACTCCCTTCTGAAGAACGGAGGTGGGGAGATAGCTCTTCATGCTATGTCCGATAGGCTGCTTAGCTGTGAACAAAGCGTATCCGCTGGGAGCTTACCTGGAGGCAATCGCATATAGAAGGGGTCTCGTCAGAGTCGTAGGAAGCGACTCCTGCCTTAAAGTCTTTCATATTGTCGAGAAACCACTCCCAAGTCTTCGCGGTTTTGGGGTTCGATTTCAAGGCGGTTGTAAATTCATCAGGTAGTGCGTCAACGGCCGATAACACTGCTTTGCAGATGACTGGGTAGTGACTGATGCTGTGGATTTGACGAAACGGATTGCGAGGACGATCTTTATCGCCCCAGTGGAACCGCGGGGGGCGGGCCGTCCCATGACGCGAATGATCTTGGGAGTGGAGAAGGTCCCCAACGATAATCAATAACACTCCTGCGTCAAGACATTGCGGGATGATATGAAGTATATCATGGGCATTGAACGAGTCGGGCTTGAAGATGTAGAATGCAAGCTCTGTCGCAAGAGAACCTCGCTTGGAATCTTGAGCGGTGGTGGGCGCTGGAGCTTTACGGAAGTTCAAGGCGGTCGCCACAAGGAGGTCCCAGAAATTGCAGTCCGTTAAGGTTCTGCAGAAGGACTCCACGAGAGCAAATTCTTGGGCAAGCACGCATATGTAGGTGAAGTAGCGGCCATCGAATGTAGTAGGAGATCGTTGATAGACGCGTTCATGTACCGCTGCCCATTCGAGGACTCGGCGACAGAACACGTTTGCGAGACGCTTCCGGGACCGTCGACTAAGCGCGTCGATCTTCCTGAGCGTTATGTCTCTGATAGGCTGATCTTCGCTCAGAGCCATTGATAGGGCACCATTACGCCGACTTGCTCGTTCCTCATAATCGTCCAGGTTCAAGACGCTGTTCGACTTTTCGTAAGGGTTGGCTCCATAAATCCATATCCACAGGATGATGTCGACGATCTTCTCCAGTATGTCGGTTTCTTCAAGGAACGGCGCTCCTTTTGCCAGAAGCAACTTCAAACACTGGCAAGCGCAATGGTTGCCATAGTCCTTGGCACGGTCCGGGAAGACCAGCCCAGAGTTACGCGCTACAAAATCGCACCAAGTAACCAAAGCATCGACACTCGGCCTGATGACTGTAAACATCCGCTGCACTTGGGCATCGGTGGCGCTTTCGTTGGTGAAACCCAAAGCTCCATTCAAAGCCCTGAAGCAGGCTCTGATCAATGACAGTGTATCCCATACCTCACTGAGGGGAAATCGGGCACTGCCTTGGGTGAGTTTCGATTGAATGTCGTGGACCGTTGGAAGGCAAGCGACGAAGTGACCCATGATAATGGATATTGCACGCACAGAAGCGGTGATATCCCTAGGCCACTCATCTTCCAGAGTTCTAAGATGAGACGCGGAACCCCTTTCAGCCGCTTTAAGGAGCTTGAAGTTCAGGGGGAAAGAAAGCGTGATTAGATGCTGCTGGGCGGCCGCTATCGATTCCGAAAGGTGAACGCACCGCTTCGACCCGAGGATTTACGGGCATCTTCAGAAATACGGAGCCCTTTCAAGGGTAATGCTGACAAGGAGATGTTTAGAAAGCATAGAACGTATTGCATAGACTCACATCGTTGTGGTTGGAGAACAAGAGGGCAAATGGAGTTGAAGTTTGCGTGATCGCAGAAAGCGGGTTGTCAGGGGCATCTGATGGTTCTGATCCGTCGTCCCGTCAACGGCGACGCGCTCGCGTCGGCATTATGACGCGTCGCGACGCGTCTGGACTCCTACTCTTTTCGAATGTTGCACGTTCGCGCCACTTACACATTCGGTTGTCCGATGGTCATAATAAAGCAGCTCCAAAGTCTAGGAAGGAAGCTCAGTGAATGTCATGGTGTTTTAAATGCGTGGGTATGCCTCACCTCTCGGAATCCGTGACAGAACCCAGTATGAATGGTGTAGCGAGTGTGTTAGCAAAGAATCATTAGCAAGGGTATGGTCTAACAGAAGTATCTATGATCGTAAATTAAATGTTGTATGAAATCCACTCTATCATGCTCCCCCATTCTCGGAGCGAATGCGGATGATGTCCGCTCTCGTGAGTTTGGCCTCGTCACAAAGCGATCGGAAAATCGAGTCTTCCTTATCGAAGAGGTTCAAGACGGTATCGAATTCCGCGACGCGACCCTCGTCCATGACCATAACTCGGTCATAGTAGGCTATTCCATGCACCAGTCAGTTCAGGTTCATGATATGACGTGAAGGTAAACTGACCAATTGTGTTCAATCTGTGCGCGATGCAGAGGAGTGTCGACTGGGTAAATTCCGTTTGGATCGTCCTCTGAATCTTGGCATCCGTCTCGACATCAACGGAGCTTGTCGCTTCATCCTGTCGTTTACGTGAGTTGGTCATTTTTCACACACATTGCAGCCCGAGACGCACCAGCACGATAACCCGACTGTCCTTGACCAAGGCACGGCACAGTGCCAGAAGCTGCTTCTCTCCGGCGCTGAAGTTTGAACCTGGGTGTACAGTGACAACGTTAGTAAGGAGCGATCGGTATACAATGCCAGTAGAGCCGCACCTTCATCGCCAACGCTAGAATCCAGACTGAACTTTGCCTCAGCAACAGGATCCTTCACTCCATCGCGAGGCAGCAACCAGGCACGCTGCAGAACAGAGATGAGCTCAGCGTCAGTGCGCAGGCGTTGGGGATCCCTGATCGTGGTCAAATATTGAGCTTAAGCCCCATAGAGAGCAGCAGAGTACTCACAAGTTATCTCTCAGGGTCCCAAGGAACAGAATACTGTCCTGAGGAACCAGCGCAAGACGACTCCGGAGTGTCTCCAGTCCGATATCCCGAATGTTCACGCCATCGATGTCGACTTTCCCGCTTTGCACTTCGACCATCCTGAACAAGACCTGGAGCAACGAACTCTTCCCTGCACCCGTCCTGCCAACAATACCGACCTAGGTGAAGGTCAGTTTCACTACTTCAGCGATGAAATTCGGGGAGTATTACGCACCTTCTCTCCTGGTCGAATATCGAAGCTGATGCCCTTGAGAACCAACGGCAAGCCCTCCCGGTATGCCATCTTTACGTCGTCGAATCGGATGGCACCATGAGGCGGCCATTCAGGACCAGGATCCGTCTTCGGTGACCTAAGCTCTCCTTCGGTTGGCAGGTCGGAATAGTGAAGGACACGCTCGACAGCGTTCATGTTCTGTTCATTCTGCGCATACTGGTTCACCATTTCAGCTAGAAAGAACTATTAGTCGGAAAGACGTGATTATAGTAGGCAAGTGTGCGTACAGAAGAACTGTGTGACTTTAAGATATGTCAGTCTACGTTAGACGGAAAAATGGGCAGAAACACGTACTGCTCAAAGTGTAAGACAACACAACACCAATCTTCGCTGGGTTGACAGACGTCCGGAACCCGGCAGCGAAGAGCCCAATGCCAAAGACGAGGATATTTCCAAAGAGATCGAGTCGGACAGACAGCCATCGCTGGGTGGAAAGAATCATGTAGTAAGCCCTGTTCTGCATGTCGAGTCCATGTTCCGCATCGCGAATTGACCTTGACTGTTCTCGATACGCTCGGATGGTCGACAGTCCCGTCAAGCTTTCTGCAATGGCGTTCGTCAGTATGCCTTCGGAGGCGCATGCCAAGGATGACTACTTGCCGGAGTAGGATGCGTAGAGGAGTGAACGCAAGAGCGAGTCCCACCTCTTAGTCTCAACGGATGTACGACGGTAATAGATCGACACAAGTTGGTAGAGAATGGTGAGAGGGACGAATATGATGCCGAGGTAGGGGAATGTGTAGAACACGAGCACAACCGTTCCAAAGACCGAGAACAACGTATTCGAGAACTGCATCCAGCATTATCAGTATGACGTTCCCCGCACGATAGAAGGGAGACAAGTACCTGGAACATGACCATCGACATCTCAGTATCAAGAGTATCCTGGTCCTTCGAAAGGCGGGACATAATACGACCCATAGGCGTCGTATCGAAGAAGGATAGGGGTGAGCGCAAGACTCCGGTGAGGGCACTCTTGAACAGGTTTAGACTTGCCGTCAAGCATGCGAAGCTGTAGGAAAGAGCGTATCAGTTGGGCTTTCCGTCGACGGTATGTTGGACGTTCAACGTACGTAAAGGAGAAACTGAGGAAGAACGTGAACAGAGCCTGTGCTACACCCAAGCCTCCATAGACAGCCATGTAGTGTCCCTGCTTGAACCCGGGGATCGATTCCGCCGTCCAGAATCCGAGGAAGAGAGCATTCCCAACTATACAAAACGAGACCTCCAAGTCAGCACTACCATTAATGCATAGCACACCGTGTGTAAACGAACCTGCAGCTCCCTGGGTAAGCACCAACAACAGCAAAATCCACGGCCCCCAATACAGTCCACCCGCAAAGCGCATATACGCCTTATAGATCTTCCACGACACCGCACCCGTCTCCCTCTCCTCCTCCTGCATCAACGCGCCATTCTTCTCACCACCACCTTGACCCTTCTTCAAGTCCGTCTCCTCCGAGTCTTTATCGCTCTGGGCCTGACTCTTCGACATCGACTTCTTCCTTGGGGTCTTAGGAGAACCGGGTGGTTGGGCTTCGGCGGCTGCGAGACTGACGTTGTCGGAGTCGGCGTTGCCGTATTCTTCGACGAGCTTGGAGAAGATGGCGCTGTTGCCCATGAGGTCCTGTAAGAGCAGGCGTCAGTTCCTCGTCATTGGGGAATAGTGGATACACCGACATCGTAAGTTCCTTCCTCAACAATCTCGCCTTGGTCCATAACGTAGATATAATCCAACTTATCCAAAACATGCAATGAATGCGTAACCAAAACCCTCGTCCTATCCGCCAACGGACCCTTGATAAGGCAATTGTCGAGGATAGCCTTCCCAACATACGCGTCCACAGCCGACAGCGGATCATCGAGGAGGACGATATCACTCTTCGAATAAGCGCAACGGGCGAGGGAGATACGAGCTTTCTGACCACCGCTCAGATTGATTCCTTTCTCTCCAATCTCCGTGAGCTCTCCGTTCGGCAGGACGTCGATATCGTGCTCAAGGCTACAGGCTTTGACAACAGCTCGGAACCTAACATGGCGGCGTTAGCACCAGTCTCGCGGTGTGCTTTGGTTCAAGCGTACCTATCCTCGTCGTCTTCCTGGCCGAACAGAACGTTCTGACGCAAAGTGGCATTCTTGATCCAGGGAGTCTGCGGTGCATACGCTACCGAGCCGCCAAACACGACCTATACGCAATCTCGCTATCAGCAAGATTCAGGGAGAAGGATGAACGAAGACTTACATTCCCTCGTGTCTTGCGCATCTCGCCGATGAGGGCTTGGAGTAGAGAACTCTAGAGAAACAGGTCGTGATACCAATACTCGCACAGCGACTTCTCCTCAATCTTCGAAGCGCGGATCGATCAATGGAATCTCAACCTGTCGCATCGTCACTCATGTTCGCAAAGAGCGACTTACGTCACGACTCCTTCAAGGACGACGGATATGACCTCTCTACCATGGGCTCCGGCATCACGTCGAACCGATCTGAGCCACCGGCAAGGGCATAAGCGTCAGGACACTCAAGTTACAAGTATCGAACTTTGCGTAAACTTTGTACAACAAGGCATGCTATATGATCGCATTACAGGCTGATCAACAGAAGGAGGCTGGTACAGTGTACAACACCGGATGGGATTTACAGGGGGGATGATCGGTAAGGAATGGCTGCTAAACGAGTGGAAGGGCGCATCATGTTTGCTTCATGAGAGGTTTCAAATGAAAGCAATGATGAATGACAAGATCGAGCCGACAGAAAGGATAGAAGAAACCGTAGCCTGGTTTCCAGACGCACCATTCCCACCCAAGACTC
>JANDKE010002236.1:0-10427 GCA_027627275.1 Coprinellus aureogranulatus
GCTCGAAGCCGAAGAGGAAGGCCAGTGTTACATCGATGATGAATAGGCTTCGTGTGTCAAAGGACAAGGGAGAGAAAGGAGATACATCGTCGAACAAGTAGTTTATACATAGGGTATGAGTGAACTATGGGATATAACGGGTACAGATCTTACAGATGTCAAGGGATATACGGATATGCACGTCGTGCTTGGGTCGTCAGAGCAATGGATAGAATAATGGTACAAGTAAGTTTGGGAGTTAGAACCAGGAGAGCGTCTTGCCAGAAAGCTCGGATTGGCCGCTGATGTCTTTCCACACCCTCGCCTCTTCAGAGTCATCGTCGCCACCTGCATATTCATGAGGATCGGGAAAGCGTCCACAGTGTGAGGGAGGCCACTCACCGGAGTCTTCACTTGGAGTCCATCTCATGCTTGCCGTCTCCTCTACAGTGAAGCACCAGTAGTACGGTTTGGAGTCACGTAGAAGGAAAGGTTTCCACTTGTCGCATAGCTTCGCAGCGCGGGATCTGAACCTGAATAGCCGGTCTCCAGGAATACGACCAGAGCATCTGTCGGACATACTTCGGAGCAGGTATGGTATACCTCTCCTCTGAAGTAGATAATGGTGAGCATCGATCGCGATATGGGGAGGAAGTAAGCATACCATGAGTGGACGAGCATCTTGTTTATCCATGTCCATGTTCTCCAGGCTTGACATGAAAGCGTTCATTTTCGAGTGCAGCTTTAGATTGAAGTACGCCCTTCTTCCATGCCACCACCTGGTGAACTGGGAGTTGAGCGTTTCCCTGGCCTTTGCAGCGAATACCTCGGCTTCTGTTTGGACAATGTTGGGTGTTGAGCTTTGGTCCGATGGTGATTCAGCTGCTTCCAGGAAAGCTAGTTGGAGTTGAAGTAGCTCGGAATCATCCCAGATGAAGGTCACCTCTTCAAGGGTCTGCTTCATCCCCTCAGGCAGCCCTTCCGTCCGCGACTTGATAACATCCATAATTGCTGTTGCGTCGGGGACATTGCTGACACCATTCACGTCGGAGTTCCTGATAACGAGGGCTTTCAGTTTGGGAAGAATGGGAGCCGGGGAGGTATGGTCCAAAATGAGGGAATTAAGGAGCTCCCGTTGAGGTGATGAGATGAGCAAGTGCGTTAGCTCTGGACAGAGCAAGAGCAGTTTGAAGCATGGCATCCACCGGTTGTGTGCAAGGCCCTCGGAAGCCTGAATGCACAAGCGTTGGAGGGAGCATTTGGATCGAATGACGAGGCTCAGAACCCGCTCATAAAGCTGGCCCATGTCCACTGAGGAAAGCCCGCGAATTTCTAGATGGGTGAGGGCGGGGAGTGTGAGAAGGTCCAGGTGTGCCAGCAAGTCCAGACCACCCGTCAGCTCGTAAGTACGGAAGACAAATTTTTCGAGGTTGGGAAGCGTAATGGGGTCGGTGTCGTGCAACATGGAGACAGACGATGCATTGTAGTCTAGCTCCCGTAGCTGGAGGGGTTGTGCGGCGAGGAGGTCCCGATAAGATGTGTCACATAGTGTACTCGTGCTGAATTCGTGGAGCTGGGACCATGGGAGGGAGAAGTGAAGGATGCTGTCCCCGTCAGGCCAGCTGGACCTGAACGCGTAGCGGGTATCGTATTGAACATTCCGCAAAGACGGGGCCTCTGCGAAACAGTCAATGCTGAGTTTCTTGTCGGCCGGCTCCTCGTCGCTGCGCCAGTCGGTGTCGATGTCTAGCTCTCGGAGAGCCGGAATCTTCCCCTGAATTGGGGCCAAGTGTTCGTAAAAGGAGAGTGGTGTGCGCAATTGGACCTTCCCCCAGCGATGGCATTGATCCATAAGCAGCTGTATGGGCTCCAGGATGGATGCCTTGTCCTTGTCCCATATTGAATGGTGCACCCATAGCTTGAATGAAAGGGGTAGGTCCCCGGAGTGGATGAGGTAGTGCCGTAGCAGGTTTGTGGTCCGCCGAATGCGAGAAGGTTTGGTGCTCGTAAGGCTGATATAATTTAATTTCGTCCAGAGAACGCAATGCCCTATCGCCGCTTGCCTCCACCGCCTCGAGGTCTTGCAGAGGCGACGTAGCTCCGTTGGATCATGATCCCCATCCTCGTCGAAGACCACCAACTCGAATATGGTTTGTAGTATCTCGTCGGGTATCGACCTCACACCGCACAGCAGCGTTCGGCGTAACTGGATCGCCCTGTGTGGTCCCTTGGCGGCTCGTGGTATCTGGTTCTCCTTGATATCGCTGGTATATGGCTTCCCTACGACTCGCTGGTATTCGGCCTCGAGGTCCCTGAGCCTGGTTGACAGAACAACGCGCTGGTCGTCGGACAGCGGTTCATTGTTCTTCAACAGGCTTGCGATTACTTGCGTATCATTGCCGGCTCGACCTCGCTTCATGCGCAACTAAGCTTCAGAACGCAGGCCAAATGAATACCATTCGCGTCTGATAAGCGTAGAGAGGTAGTGCGTACCAGCTGTCCTGACCGCGGTGGGGGTGGGAGGGAAAAGAGACCGCTCGGCGCCGAGCATTGTCGACTCCTAATATACCGGAATCGAAGATCATGTGGGGCAGTGCTCCCCTGTTCGGCGTTGGGCGCCTACGACAGGCCCAATCAAAAGTACCTAAGAGGTATAAAATGGCTGTGATGAAGCCGTGCAACGACTAGCCATGGCGTTTCGTGTGGAGGGTATCTCGGCTGCTCACACACATTGAAGCGGCAAAAACTAAGGGGTACGAGAGGGTCGGGTTTTTGTCTGACTATCTCAATACCCGTCGCGCTGACTTCTACTCGGCTTCAAGGAGAGTCGTGAACTCGAGGTGGTCGACGTGCGGGCAGAATTTGTCTGAGAGAGCGTCCCACAGACACTCAGCTTAAGACTATGGGCAGTCATCTTCGGGGCTCAGAGTGTTTGATAGGCAGAACTATGCGTATGGAAGACTCTAACGTTGCTAAAAGGGCGCCATAACGACCAGAAACCACGTCTCAAGGGAAATGAACGCTCCAAAGGTTCTAATCCCTGACGCACGTATGACATTACGTCGGTAGGTCTTTCAGGGAGAATCTCGGAAGCCCATAAGATACTTCATACTCTGGAAGGCGGCCTATAAGGAACTAGTCAGCGACCAAGATTCTACCCGCAGGATGCATGGTGCTTACAACAGGCGAGAACTGGGGTATCCTAGGGAAAACCGTCAGGGGACCCTTCGCTACATCATCTAACAGCACTCACATATGTCCAGATAGAACCACCTCAATATAGGTCAGACCGCGTTCGGTATGGGAGGTCCCCATCGCACCCACTCCATCAACGATAAAGCTATCCTCAGCAATAGGCTCCTGGAACCCTTGCTTCTCATTCCAGGTCATACTGTATCACGCACGTCTCTCAGCCAACCCGTCTCATACTGCAATGACCCACAAACTCACTTTTGTATAGCAATCCTCGTCCCGTCAGCCATGAGGATATAATCCGCCAACCCATGGATGATGACCGTCCTCTTACTCTTCTCTATGACACCAGGTAGGACAGATAGAGCTGAGGGAGGGCTCCTGTCGCCGTTAGGGAATACGTCGACGCTGGAGCATTCTTCCCACTTGACGTCCGCGGGAGCGTTGATCGCTGCCTTGACTTCGGCGCGGTCAAAGTAGATTGGGGATTGTTCGTCGGGGAAGGAGCCGCTGCGATGAATGCCACAGTCAGACGAAGGCTAAGTTATAAAGAGGGGGAAAGGCGTACGGGAAACCAAGGACATCCCATAGGATGGGATATGTATCGAAGATTCTGTAAATGTTGAATGCTGGGTTGATTTGGAGAGCAGCCTCGAAGATCATATCCCAAACATCGCACTCGGGCTCAACTCTGGCGGTATTGTTGGGAAGAGGGAGAGTCCCGTTCGGAGGGTACGTAACATATGTCTTCATATAGTCAGTGTATCCGCATTTCGCAGCTGTCTCATCGATATGGCGCATCATCGTGTTACTGTAAGTGGGCGGTGAGTAGTGAACAAGAGAAGGAAGCAAACGTGACCAACTTGAGAGCGAAGACATTCTCGTACTTGTGAACGAAGTCTACGGCAGGGATTTGTTGCTGCACGACGTCGTATGTGAGCGAAGCTGGGTGACTTGTGAGTTCATAGCCATCTCCAGATATGAGTGGAGGCGACGCACGATCGGCAATCCAGATTCCCTGTAGGTCCAAGTCCAAGCTATTCGGATGCGAATAAATGTGATCCGCGATGTCTATCTCATTCAGCTTCCTGAGTCATGTCAAAGGCAGTTGGATTACTTACAAGGGATGTACTTCCCGGCGTACTGAGTGAAGAATTAATCCAGTCATTTCAACCCGTAATAGTGGCAGGAAACAAGCTTACACTCTCGCCGGTGAGATACAACTTCTTGCCCTTCAGCTCTGAAAAGACTTCCAAAAACTGCCCAAGGAATCCAACCACCTGTTCCGCGAGGTCATTCTCATTCTGCGCCCCGATATCAATGCGAGTTTGTTACAGCTTGCAAGCAAACCCACCGTGATATTCGGCGTGCCCTGCGAAAACCCAGTACCGACAGGCTGCTCGACCCAAAGCACGCTAGATAGGTTCGTCCAGCTCCATTCGTTCACGGTGGGCTTAGCGCGTCCCCAGCTCCATGTCATAGGCTAAAACGCCGACTTCGTCAACAGGGCGTTTTGGAAGGGAGGGTACACCACACAAACCCCGTTCTCTTGGAGGAGGCCCTCGAGGGACGAACACCCAGGTCCTCCATTCGTCCAGAAGATGAGATCGTCTTCGCTTCCTTGCGGACCTGGAGGGAAGAACCAGAAGTACAACTACCATACACCATGCGTCAGAGCGAGCTAACACAGGACAGAAACGACCGGTATCTACACACCTTCCTCGTCTCGTTCGCGTTCCCACTAATCGGAAGCAACCCGGCATAGCTAGTTCCAACATCCCAATCAACGTCAGGTATCTGCGTTCCGTTAACCAGGAATTCCGTGGCTCTAGGGTTAGAAAACGTGAGCCCCCGTCCCGCTGCAGGCTGCGTGGGCTTGATCTCGCGAACGTATCCCCCAGCGCGCTCCCAGTTCTCCACAGCCTTCGCTTGCCTGGCGCGGAGCTCGGTTTTGGTAATTTGGCGTGCACTGGAAGTCCCAAGGACGGTCAGGGAGGCCAAGGTAGCCCAGGCGGTGAGGACGGTAAACCGCATTGACGGTCGGCGAAGGGAGTAGTTGGAGGGGAGCTGCGGTTGCGTCCATGAGCGGCCCCGCTTTTATCATAGAGCATTGCGTCAAGAGAAGTCGCTGCCATGAATGGATGAGAATTTGAACAAGAAGCACATGGTGGAAGAAGCGAGTACGTACCTGTTCTGTGTGAAGAAGCATATGTTTGAGATCAGTACCTCGAGATAGTGTCTCATATGGGTAGCGCAGAATGAAAAGCAGGGTAGATAGTCGGCAAGCAGAGCCGAGCTACTACTCGAATGGAAAGCAGATACCTGGAAAAAGCCTTCAGATAAATTTAGCGTCGCGGAGAACATTGAAGAACTTGCGTTGTCCAGGAACTTGAATCGCCTACCGTCCCGGAATTTCGTCACCAATAAAAGCTGTAAACAAATACCACTTTAGTAGTCTATCACATCCTCCAAGGCACCGGAGACCGCCTGGGCAGCAAACATACTCTAATACAGTACTCATGAAACCTGTCGTTCCTTGGCAAATCCGGGTTGACGTCGTAAAGAAATGCAGCCCGTCTCAGAGCAACGAACGTCTCCGGCTCGTTCAAGTGGTCCAGCGGTGCCGTAGCCGGGGAGAGATCTGGCGAGAGGCTTAGGGACGCGACGACCTCGACTGGAGGCTCGTTTTGCGCGGGTTTGATCTCGAGGACCCCTTGAATATAGAATGAGATCTATATCTACCGTGGAGAGAGGGTTGCCCACGAATGGGGTCTCTGGGCTCCTCAAGCCGTTGACAGTGAGAGGTCTGCCTCGAACGATTCGATCTAGCCCTCGTATCAGCATGACTCAAATGCTACAAGCTTGAAGGGTACCATAACGAGTAGAGACTAAGCCTCAACGGGAAGTGGGATCGAATGCTCCAATGATTTTGTTCGCTGGTACACTTGTGACATTACATCGGTACCCCTTTCGGGGAGAACAAGATGGCCGGGCAACGCTCCGGGTTATTCAGAGAAGGAGAGAGGCGGTGAAGAAAAGGATGAGATGGTCAAAACAGGGATTGCAGACACGCGCACATGAAATCAGGACATATCGACGAAATAAGAGTGATCTCGGAACCCCATGAGATACTGCATACTCTGGAAGGCAGCCTGTAACGAACCAGTCAGTGATCAACATTCTACGATAAAGTACATGGCTTACCACAGGCGAGAATTGAGGAATCCTAGAGAGAACGGTCAGATCCCTCCTTGGAAGGAATGCGAATGAACACTCACATATGTCCAGACAAAACCACCTCAATATAGGTAAGGCCACGCTCAGTATGCCAGGTCCCCATCGCACCCACACCATCTACGATGAAGCTGTCCTCAGCGATAGGCTCCTGGAACCCTTGCTCACCATTCCAAGTCATACTGTCATAAGCACAGGTATCAGCCAACCCCAACCCCAACCCCAATTACAAGCACTCTCGGCGCACTCACTTTTGTATAGCAATCCTTGTCCCATCCGCCATAAGAATGTAATCGGCCAACCCATGGACAATGACCGCCCTCTTACTCTTCTCTATCACGCCAGGCAAGACTGACAGAGCCGACTCAGGGCTCTTGTCGCCGTTAGGAAACACTTTGACGCTGGAGCATTCCTGCCACTTCACATCCGCAGGGGCGTTGATTGCTGCCTTGACTTCGGGGCGGTCGAAGTAAATTGGGGACTGTTGGTTGGGGAAGGAACCGCTGAAAGTGTGTCAGACGGAGACAGGCGGTGCAGGGAAAAATGGCGGGCGTACGGGAACCCGAGGACATCCCACAAAATGGGATAAGTATCGAAGATCCTATACATATTGAACGCAGGGTTGATCCGGAGGACAGCTTCGAAGATCATGTCCCAAACATCGCACTCGGGCTCTACCGTGGCAGTATTATTGGGAAGAGGGAGAGTCCCGTTCGGTGGGTACGTAACGTATGTCTGCACGTAGTCGGTGTATCCACATTTCGCAGCGGTCTCGTCGATATAGCTCATCATCGTGTTACTGTGCCCGTAAACCGTGAGTGGGCAAGAAACATGGAGGAGCGAGGATGACTGACTTGAGGGCAAAGACATTCTCGTACTTGTGAACAAAATCCACAGCAGGGATTTGTTGCTGTACGACATCATATGTGAGCGAAGCTAGGTGACCTGTGAGTACATAGCCAACGCGAGATACGAGCAATGTCGAACGCACGATCGGCAATCCAGATTCCCTGCAAGTCCAGGTCCAAGCTATCCGGATGCGAGTAGATGTAATCCGCGATGTCTGCCTCTTGTGAGTTACCCCGGCTTTGCAAAGGGTGTTAGATTGCTTACAAGGGACGTACTTCCCGGCGTACTGAAGGAAGTGTAAGGCCAGCGCAGTCTATAATGACGCCGGGAGATAGGCTTACGCTCTCGCCAGTGAGGTATAACTTCTTCCCTTTCAGCTCTGAGAAGACCTCCAAGAACTGCTCGAAGAATCCAACCACCTGTTCAGCAAGGTCCTCTTCATTCTGCGCCCCAAGATCAATACTGGTTTGTTCCGTGCAGTTCAGGGCAAGCCCAAAGGCAACCATACCGTAATATTCGGCGTCCCCTGCGAGAACCCTGTACCAACAGGCTGCTCAACCCAGAGCACGCTGGAAAGGTTCGTCCAGCTCCACTCGTTCACTGTGGGCTTAGCGCGTCCCCAACTCCATGACATAGGCTACATCCAGCGTTCGTCAGCAAGGCTGTCCTGAGAGGAAGGCGAACCATACAAACCCCGTTCTCTTGTAACAAACCATTCAAAGATGAACATCCAGGTCCTCCATTTGTCCAAAAGATGAGATCGTCCTCGCTCCCTTGGGGACCTGGAGGGAAGAACCAGAAGTACAGCTACCAGGCAGCACGCATCAGCTCAAGCTAACACAGCGCAAATATTAGGGGCATATATGCACCTTCCGCGTCTCATTAGCATTCCCACTAATAGGCAGTAACCCAGCATAGCTCGGCCCCACATCCCAATCAACGTCGGGTATCTGCGTTCCGTTAACCAGAAAATCCGCGGCTCGGGGATTAGAAAATGTGAGCCCTCGTTGCGCTCCAGGTTGCGTGGGCTTGGTGTCACAAAGATATTTTCCCGAGCGCTCCCAATTCTCCGCAGCTTTCGCTTGCCTGGCGCGGAGTTCGGCTTTGGTGATCAGCCGGGCGCTGGAGCTCCCAAAGAGGGAGAGGGAGGCTAGGGCAAAGGTGAGGAGGGCGAACCGCATTGACGTTCAATGAGGGTAACAGTGAGAGGGGACCACCGTTGCGTTCAGGAGGGAAGGCACCCCGCCTTTGATATAGGTCGTTGCGACAAGGGAAGTTGCCGCTATATGTGGATGTGGATCCAAGGGAGAAGCGCATAATGGAAGGGGGTACGTACAGTACGCCTTCTGGTGAAAAAGCATATACTTGTGGTGAGTACCAGGAGATGATATCCCAAGCGTGTAGCGCTCAGCATAGTTCAATCGAAATGTCCGCGACCCTGCTATCGCATATGGATCCATGCTACCAAGTAGAAGGCAAAGAAAGCGGATGCTTGGACAAAACTTCAGTTCAAAGACTGGCCGAGGAAGGCATTGGAAGACGTACATTACTCTTCGAGTGCCCGACCACCGACTCGGAGGTCTCGTCTCCCCGACGAAGCTGTCAACACATACATACCAATCTAGAAATCTATTTACAGCTTCTAAGGCGTCGGAGACCGCCTGGGGAGCACACATTCTCTAACAAAGTACTCATGGAACCGATCGTCCCTTGTCAACTCGGGGTGGAATGTCGTCAGGAAATGCAGCCCTTGTCTCAGAGCAACGAACGTCTTGGGCTCGTTGGAATGGTCAGGGGATGCCAAAGCTGGGGGAAGCAGCTCGGGAGATAAAGAGGCTACGACCTCGACTGGAGGCTCGTTTTGCGTGGGCTTGATTTCCAGAACCACCTTGATAGAACAAAGTTAGATTTAGGATTACTATGGAAGGAGGGTGAAGTACCGGTGCGCGGATGAACACGCCCCTGAATGGGGTTTCTGGGTTCTTCAGGCCGTTCACGGTGAGATCTGCCTCGAAGGACTCGACCTAGCCAAATATCAGATTTGAAACTGGGATATGCATGCGGAAGGCGTACCTGAGAACCCCAACCATTCCTCGCGATCCCGATGCTCATCCCGCCTAGAACCTCTTGTCCCCCGCGTTTGGTGTTCTCTACCGTTTGCGAAAGCAAGATGGCCCCGGCACAGGTCCCCCATACTGGCCGTTCCGCAACGAATTTTCTAAGGGGATCCATGAGACCGGACAGTCGTGCGAGTAACGCGATCGTCGTGCTCTCTGCACGCATACACAGTTAGGAGATTGGGGTACCGAGATATGGACTAGGATTGACACACCTCCGCCAGGGATAATGAGGGCATCGCACTTTTCCAAATCCTCCGGCGTCTTCACCAAGACGACCTCTATCTTTCTATCCAGCCTCTGCAACGCTGCCTCGTGCTCGATGAATGCACCCTGTAAAGCTACTCAGGAGTCAGCTCGGTTTTGTGAATAAAGAAGGTCATAACGGGATCCTGGTCCATTGGGCTTGTCTCGTGCCCATCCATTTGGGACGACCGCCCTCGGCTCCACGATAACAACACTGGAAGCAGCAATGGCGTCCGAAACGTGGCTCCCCGTGGGCTCGAATCCAGCCTTTGTTTGGGTGTGACCTCGTGTAACGGGTATTGGCCAAGAGTCAACACCCCAACTCCAGGGCACCATAGCATGACTCGAGCTCGTCTCGTCTAGGCAATTTGAGGTCACACCAAAAACAGAGGGGAACCAGACGACAACTGGCAGTACCCAGTCGCGGTGAGGGGTTTGATCTGCGTTCCATCCTCCCAGTGGACAACTGAAAAAATTGTCTGCCTCCCAATTGACCAGGAGCGAAGACCCGTCCCAGAACCCCGAATCTGAACAACGATGGCACACACCTAGAATCCCTACAGTCACATTGACCGGCGACCGAGAACCCAACGCCATCTTGTCCACTTCAAGGGAGGATAGAGAAGATTTCAGAGGTAGTGTATCGATTCACGGAACCGCCATTCCGGGCCAAGACTCTGCTTCCGGGATCGGGATGTGCCAATATAAAACAATCATGGTGGCGTAAATCGGATTCGCTGTCATTCGAGGAATCCACAAAGGCATGAGAACGCATATAGTGAAAGTAAACACTGCTCATCGTGGCCGACG
>JANDKE010002237.1:0-10427 GCA_027627275.1 Coprinellus aureogranulatus
AGCCCCTCCGTGCAGGAGCCGGCAAGTCTGCATTGATAGTTAGCCAGTTCCTGAACACGAAGCGTTTGAGCGCACCTGGCTTAGTCTCAACACATCGATGGGTTCAAGGTCATCGATAAGGCGCATCCACAGCTCAAGAGGTAATTCGTCAGCATGCATTGGGCTTCGTAGATCTAGCCGCTCTGATTTGGAGGCCATGCAGGTCGTGGTCAAGGGCAAAGGGCAGAAGCGCCCAAAGTCCGATCGCGAGTTCGCGCAGGCCACAGTGTTTGCTCATGTTATCAGACCTCGCCCCGCCTCCAAAGCTCCGGGATTCTTCCTCACACCCGCGTGGGTCGATGTAACGCCCAACTTGCAGGACAAGGCGTATGAGGCATACCTTAAGGTTTTAGCGAACATGATGGCGTTACGCCTGTTCTTTCGAGCTATCCAAGGTTAGGTTGAAGCTTGATACAGAGTGGACACAACCTTGAGATGACACGATACGGAAACCAGCCTGAAAGCTTCCAGTGGCACCGCTAGACTTTTAGCTCCCAGGGCGCGTAGATTGCTTGGCATGGTCCTCCTGTAGCTCTACAACCATCTACCAAAGATAATCTTCCAAGAAAAATTGTGAATCGCTTCCGTTGGTACAAGACAGAAGCCGGCCAGAAGAGATGCAAGACGAATAGAAAGTGCGGTTACGAGGCAACGGGGTGAGCATCAAGGTCGCTGGGTATGTCTGTTCGCTGTTCGAGAAGGCACGGCCATCCGACTGCTGCGCGTTCCGCTCGGTGACGCCCTCCAACGGCGTTTGCGTCTCCATTAGACTGTCAGCCTGTGGAATCATAGAATATATGCAGGCGATTGAGCGGCCCTGATCTCCGCGGTATGGAAAGTACTGAAGCTGGGAAGACGAAAAGAAAGAGGAGCTGAAGTGCTCACGAGTTCCAACATGGGTGATTCGCATGTTCTTCGGCTCTGGCATGATGGCTCGCATGTACGGCTTGTACGATATCGTATCGCGGGCTCCGTCAGGTCCTGGTCCTAAACTGAACTCATATCTTGTCATACAGTCAGCGGTCGGGACGCTCGAATAATCATGGCCGGAAACAGGGACGGCCTCATCCCGATACTGGGGGAGTACAGTCGACAAGAATCGTCCCTCTCTTGAGAATGGCTCTCCTCTGGATATGACATCATGGTAGGCGGGGATGGTGGATGTAGGTGCGTCTGAAATAATCCTCAGGTCGGGGAAGCTTGCAATGTCGCGGCCAGCGGGTATCGTCGTTAGTTTTGGGATCTTGGAGAGGGCGGCAACGTTGGGGTTGGACAACAGAGCAGCGTATGTGTCACCGTTGAATAGTAGTGGTGTGGTGCGGGAGAACTGAACAAATGGGGTGCGGGTCAGATTTAACGAGCGTGAACATGAATAATGCCTTACCTGATCGTAAAAAGAAAAGCGAAATGCCGTGTATGTCTGGGCAACGAAATCCCAAACCAGGTTCACGCCATTGTCAAGGGCTTCGAAGAGAAGCACGTTGTTGTACAGAGCGACAACACTCCAAAGATGGTCTTGAATTTTTGGAACTACGAGCCGTGAAGCCGGTTGGAACGAGGGTTGAACGCTTCGTTCGCATCGAAACTCGGCTGTAAAGACACTGAAGCTGGCACGCAATTTGGGAGGTGGGACTAAGTCGTCAAAGAGGTGAGACGACTCACAAATGCTCCCCTGAATCGTCGCTGTGAGACACCACGACTGCTGTTAATGTTGTGCTCCCATCCTCGCCGGAAAAGACTGTCATCCCAATAACCAAGGATGGTGGGAGGCCGGTGTCCGTCTGGGAGATGAGAATGGGCTCTGGCTTCAAAGAGGTCCCAGCGACTCCCAAATCCCAAAGCTCTAGGACAGGCGAATCCAAACCGGTTTCCTGGGGCGTCCATGGTTGTCTATTACGAAGCACAACCAGAAATCTTCCCCCTGGAACCATGAAATTCGGATCGTGCATGCGCCGCAACATCATTGTCGCGGTTGAGGTGGTAGACACATGAGTTATCGGCTTGGACTGCTCTGCGAGCTCTTCTGCGCGTACAGCGTGCTTCTTCACCAGTTTCGCCCATAGATACGGCCCTAGTGCTATCCGTTGCAAGTGGGCAACCGTCATATCATCCACGGGATAGGACGGTGCGAACAGCTTGTACCTGCTACACACTGAACGGAGGATCATTTTCCAAAGGGTGCCAGTTGATGTCACCCCACGAAGAAAGCGACATGTCTGCACGGGGTATTGGTCAGTCGGCCAGGGTCCTGCAGGTATCACGTTCGCAGCGCACCTGGCCCAAACGTATCACGTCGATGGGCTCCAAGTCCTTGGCGATGTCAATCCAGATATCCTCAGGAACGGCACCGGCCTGAACCCGATTCCCTGGTCGAGTTGGGTACACCAATTCGGTGCGCATAAAGCTTATCGTCAGTATGCTCTGCAGTGAGTAAGGAGTGGAACAAGGCTGAAGCGCCGAACATGTTTGAGATGTGCTCGGACCATCATGTTTGCTTCTGTTAGGGTCGCCTGCGTTCGGAGATCCGGATCCAGCCATACCCGAAGGCAATGGGCGTCTATTCCATAAATAGTGCATTGATAGGTGCGATACACCTGACAAGAGGGATACGATGCTGATCCTGGCTTGGCGCACATGTTGAGCATTGACTGAACAGGCCAAGCTTCAAGCCAAGGTAGTGTTGAGAATATGGGAGGTGAGGCAAGGCGACGGCGATCGCTCTCGAAAAGGCTCGCAGCCCTGGAACGACTCACTTTGCTTCAAGCCGCCTAGATCTTCTTTGCAACACTGAGCCAAGGCGTAGAGTCAACGAAGGCTTCAAGGGATGAATAGTGACTAGTGACTACAAATACAGCGGTTTAGATCTTCGAACTTCTTCCGTAGGTACTCTACTTGGGTATAGGGTAGACTATCGATACAACTGTCCGCAAAAGCTGAGAGGGGAGTGGGGCAGTAGAGAGAGATACAGATACGACGAGGTATGAGCTACACGATGATAAATGGGTGACTCGAAGAATCAAGAGTTCACTATGCGGGACACACTGTTCGTAGATGCGAGTAGATGAATTAGATGAAAGAATAAGAAACCGGAAGGGAAATCGAACGAAACGGAGAGTGGGGTGTGCGAGGGATAGCAAGGGACAGCAAGTTGACAACGAGATAGCGATGGGGATGGGGACGAGAGCTGGGGATTGGGTATCGGACGTGAGATCTAGGCTGAATAGTGGTGTGGCTTTACTGGCGCCCTTTCTGGGGGCTGATGATTATACTTGGGCTTCTTGCGTAGCGTTGAGGGGTGCTGGGATGACGAGCGTCGGCCGTCGAGGGTATATTTTGGCGATAGTGAATGGGTATCGGTGTTCGTTGGCTCGATTGCGCGTGTCAAGGCTGGATCAGCAAGGCGAGGCTCGCGCGTCTTCGGGGAAGGCTTCAGTTGGGAGGGAACCGTGGAGACCTGTCGAAGCAAACAACCCAAGTCTTGGGGTCGTCAGCCTTGGGCACGATGCCGACAAACATGGTGTTGGGACCCAAAACGTCCATAAGGACCATGGCGTTAGGAGAGGCCTGACCGCGATGAGCGCTCTTCGCAACGCGCTGCTGCGTATAGTGAACTGCCTTGGCTCTAATGTTCGAGGGTATTTCCTTGTCTTGATCACGGGTAACGAAATTACGACAGTGCTCGTAAATAGCTTGAAGGATCGTGGCGATAGTAATAGGTGGGGTCGAGGAAGAAGCAGTAGACACGGATGCCCCAGAAGACGAAGAAGAAAAAGTGCCGCCGCTGACTTTGGACACCCATCGCCGAGAAAGACCTTGGAACTCGAGGTTGATGCGATTGAGACCGGGATTGAAAGCGGCGGTATTGGGATCGAAGTTCAAGCCGGGCACAACGAACCGCGAACTCGCGATATCGAACTGGAGCGCGTGAGCAGCGCCTGGCCTCAAGGCGGGATGGATCTCCGCGAACGAACCACTCGCGACAGATGCGCAGTAGCCCGAACCGGTAGTGGACCCGACGTACGTCGAGCTGGTTTGGCTGGAGCGGCTGTGCACCGAAGGGGCAGGGGAGGCGGCATACGATCCGTACGGAGCTAATAGTGAGCGCATCAGGTGAGCAATGTTGAACTTTCGTTGATCGACAGGGATGGCAAAGACTCACATCCCATTGGCATATGGGCTGAAGCATGGGTAGAGGGAGCTAGACGATATCGAAATATTAGGACGGACTAGAACAGCTGACGGCCAGGCGACGTACCCGTTCCCCATGTCGAGATCGACCCGGTGGAGGAAGGGGTTGATGGGTAATATGGCTTGCCGTCGAGATCAGTCCATGAGGCCTGTGATGGGGAGTAGTGGTAGGACATGGCGGGCTGGTTGGATTGAGGGTGGTTCGCTTGTGGGCGTGAGAGGGAGGAGTCGGGGGGAGCTGGATTGAGTCATGATGGCGGGGGGCGCGCTTTATAGGCGGGGATTTGTTTATCAACTTCAACACGGCGGGTAAACCAAATATGGACTGAGAGTGTCGGTGGGGTGGTCAGGAGATGATGGATGTTGAACATGAGTCAAGGTTCCGAGCCAGGGCAGAGGGCGGGCTTACCTGATAAGGAGAACGAACCCCGTTCGAAGCGCTGCCGCGCGCCGGCATCTGTCAGAAGCGCCAATGCCGCCCACGGCGGGTGTCATATTCATGNCGCGCCATTTGTCCGCTTTACCCGTTTATGGTAATTGTGGGCGGTAAGATGTTCGGGAACTGGGGTGCTCATCAGATACAAGGACGGGTTATGACAGATGTATNGTTGGATAATGGAAAGAAGGATAAAGCGAAGTTGAGCACAATGCGTGAGACCGGTGAGACTGGGAAGGATGCTGGAAAGCATTGACAGCGGGAAGAAAACGACCACTGTAACTCACCCTTTATTATCCCGCCGTATCGCACTCNTTCATATGNCCAACNGAGNCGCGCCACCCANNNAGTNCTTGANACATNGAGANTAGACTTGNAGAGANAGGAGATCGNGNAAGGTGGTGGAATCAGAGATGAAGAATGACGGAATTGATAAAACAAATGTTCATGTTCAAGTTTCTGTTGGTTCGCGTTNGGCACCATTGACGCGCTCGCGTTTATCACGTGGGTGGAGCGCATCACCCGCTCCTGGTCATATATGGCAAATCGCGCCTTTGCAGCTNTCGAAGCTCCGAGTCAGTGATTCTGATGACACCCACTTAGGCGCCCAAGATGAGTTCCACCTGATTTGAAGAGCTCAGTCCATCTTGCTGACCTCTCNCTAGGCTNAGGTACGTACAAAGGCGCNNCGACATCGTTCGCCTCGGCGGTGTGATTCAGCAAGCCGAGCCATGGCGTCACTTCCGGCATGGTGAATATAAATGCTCCCGCGTACAGACGCGGTGAGTCGCAACCACNATTCCATGCGTTTCTTGTCTCTTACCTCCAGGCCATTCAAACTCGCCTCCGCTNTCGCCATCCCCGTTNCTCTTGCTTTCATAGTTCGTCGCAGCTCCACGTCATNCATGGCNCCCTCTCTCGCTTCACTCCGAGCAAGCAACGCCGANATTATTGGTAGCCTNCCAGGNAAGCCTGTNGGCGTTTTTGTTGGNGGNACNTCTGGAATNGGGCANGGNCTNGCAGAGNCATTCGCTCAGTGGAGGAATGGNNGNGCCCANATCGTCATCGTTGGTCGNAANGAAGCNGCGGCCAAGGAGGTGATATCCCACTTNCCNAAGGTACCTGCATCNGAAGAGGGNCAATGGTCCTACGAATTCGTCAAATGNGACGCGACACTNATGAAGGAGGTCAAGANGGCNTCNAACGAGATCATNTCCCGCCATCCCAAGATCAACTACCTCGTCATGTCNCCTGGATTCTTCACAACNTCAGGNCGCGACGAGACNGAGGAAGGCATCGACAAGAAGCTCGCGGTGCACTACTACTCCAGGTGGAANTTCACGGAGTTGTTGCTNCCGGCTTTGAAGAAGGCGAAGGANGAAGGGGAAGATGCTAGNGTTCTGACTGTNCTNGCTGCNGGNNATGGAGGGAAGATCGACGTGAANGACTTGGGGTTGAAGAAGGGNTTCTCGTTGAANGCTGCTGCGGAGGGAGCNGTGACATATAACGATTATCTTGTCGAGGTGCGNNNGCAGNTTCTTTCTTGGNTNAATGTCNNCTNAGNCGNNCNCCTTTCNAGTCGTTCTCTGANCGNAANCCNNACCTCACATTCGCTCANGCNTACCCCGGNGTCGTTCAGACNAACATCATGTCGTCCGCACGGACACGNTGGATACGCTCCTTNGCCCCTGTCCTNGACGTTATCGGTCCTCTGTTCACCGTGACGAAAGAAGAATGNGCTACNTACCTCTGGCACGGACTCCTCACGAACGCAAAGGGTCCTGGAGCGTATCGGTTNGACAACAAGGGTAATGTCCTTCCNGGCGTGCAGTACTCCGGGGACAAGGANGTGGCNGAGAAGCTTTGGCAACATACNGNCGAAGCGACGAATGTATNATNGCTTGAGGNCTATATNGGANATCNTTTNAGAGACTTTGGANTCTGGGGTAGCCTACCAGCGACCACCTGCACCATATTACGATCTNATNGGTTGNACGCAGTNTGAGATACGTTTTCGNGCCGTTTTCACGNNATTCTCGNTTTCANTNGCGGNGNGGNTNAACCTGGATACCTGTCAAGCNAAGCGAAATNANCGCGCGCTTGGCGCTCACCGTTTCACNGCTTCANCGCCTCGGTATATGGGTGCGGCATGGTGGCCGGAAGCAAGACGCGTNGCGTCCAGCATCNCCGAGCCGAAGNATCGCGTCACCCACCGGCATCACCAATATAAATACGCCACTGCGAACTAGGCTCNNAGNNTCAATCNTCCAATGCGCTTTCTNCCTCTTACCTCCAGGTCACTCAAGCTCGCGTCCGCTATCGTAGTCCCCACTGCTCTNGCTTTCGTNNTTCGCCGCNGTTTCACTTCCACAACTCTAGCTATGGCTCCATCACTNGCNTCGCTTCGCGCAAGCAACGCNGANCTTGTAGGCAAACTCCCNGGGGAACCNGTAGCNGTNTTCGTNGGNGGNACNTCTGGTATCGGCCAAGGAATGGCAGANACCTTCGCTCAGTGGAGAGGGGGNCGCGCANATATCGTTATCGTTGGACGAAACGAGGCTGCAGCGAAGGAGGCGATATCGCACTTCCCCAAGGTACCACCATCTGAAGAGGGGAAGTGGTCGTATGAGTTCNTCAAGTGCGATGCGACANTNATGAAGGAAGTCAAGAAGGCTTCGNAACAGATCCTCTCNCGCCANCCNAAAATNAATTTCCTNGTCATGTCCCCAGGGTACTTNAGCTCGTCTGGACGNGACGAGACGGANGAGGGAATCGACAAGAAGCTNGCNGTGCATTACTANGCNCGNTGGAAGTTNACNGAGCAGCTNCTTCCTGCNNTGAGGTNGGCGAAGGAGCANGGAGAGGANGCGAGGGTGATNTCNGTNTTCTCNACNGGACANGGNGAGAGGATCAATGTNGACGANCTGGGGNTGAAGAAAACNTACTCGCTNNGGGCTGCNGCNTACTCGGCNGCNACATATAANGACTACATGNTTGAGGTNCGNNCCNTTCACCCTCCGTTGNTCGGACGAGGTCCGCTAATTCCATTCCTTATTGCAGTCATTCGCCGAGCGCAATCCCGGCATAACCTTCGCGCATGCCTACCCTGGCGGCGTCCAGACAAATCTCTTGGCCGCAGCGCGGACCTCTTGGATGCGTGCTATGGCGCCTCTGATGAACGTCCTGGGCCCAATATTCACTGTCACGAAGGAAGAATGCGCAACATACCTCTGGCATGGGCTGCTTAGCGAAGCGAAGGCCCCTGGCTCATATCGGATTGACAATAAGGGAAGGATCATCCCNGGNGTGCAGTATTCGGGGGACAAGGAGGTGGCGGNGAAGTTGTGGCANCANACGGTCGAGGCTACGAGCGTATGAATACNGNGTNGCTGTGGNCNTTCTGGAACNTTTATGNGACCTCTGTTTCATCTTCACGCTACTGATACATGCTCTGANNTNAATGTNNNCNNNAANNAAATCNGTCTTAATATCGCGTGTCTCAACTGAATAGTCGGCGCGCTCTTGCACCCTGACCTAATCGGACACCCACTGCTAGTCGTGACTTACATGTCTTCACGATCATCGCGTTCTGGAACATTAGACTAGTGAAAGCGCGAAAACAAACGACAGGTGGTATTACAACAGCTCTAGTAGTAACTGAGCATTAATGTTACAAACAACAAAGCAGGAAAACTACTACGGAGAACCCAATAGGTACATACACAAGAGATGGACCGCATAGGCATATCCGACCTAAAACCCTAACCGAAGGAAACCTACATAGATCAGTATACAAACATTCAATGATTCGTGTATGAGGGGAAGTGAAGGATGAGGATGAGAGAGAGTGCCAGCACAGAGATGGTCCATGATGAGATGAAAGATGAAAACGTCCATTATGACTCGTCTCGCTTCTTCCCCTTGGCGAAGACGATCCTGCCCACAGCGCCCTTTGCCCTCGAGGTGCGTGACTGCTTCCTCGCCACACTATCACTCGCCTCTATCCCGACTACGACCGACTTCCCCTTCAAGAAATCAACCCGCTTGACACCTTCAGCCCATACCCCTCCAGGTCTTGGACTCTCAGTTCCGCGCTCCTGAGCACCCCGGCACCGCTTTCGGTACGCCTTCGAGACCTCCTTTTGATCGTCCTCGGACAGCTGAGTCCAGTCAGCTTGTGAGATCGGTAGGGAAAGAGAGCTGTGAATGGAACGAAGGACGTCAAGGTTTGTGATAACAGCATCGCGTTCGGGTACCGAAGACCTGCGACGGGGATACGGAACATCATCGTCCTCGTCCTCCGTATCTGACGAAAAGGCTGATTCGTGATCGATGAAGAACTTCTTCTTCCCTGCCAGTCCTCCCGGCCTTAGATTGGACGGTCTCCGAGTGCTCGAGCTGGAAGAGGACCGACGACGACGAATGTCCTCCGGCGAGGGACGAGGATAGCGCTGCGGGCAGAACTGGGACTTCCCACCCGAGTTCTTGACACCAGAGGGTCATCCTCCCCTTTACCGGGGGCTCGGTAGCGGGCTCGAGGAGAGTGCATAGAGGGATAGGCTGATCAAGGAAGTCCTTCATCTCCTCAGTAGGCGTTGCCGGTCCGGGAGTCGGCGGAGGGGTTGAAACGTCATAAAAGATAGGCGCGTTGGGTCGAGTCTCGGTCCAGGCGAAGAGCGGGTGCATGTACGTGGTTTGTGGTTTGGCGGGATTCTCGAACGATACGCGACATTCTAAGAGTAAGATACGGTTTCATTAGCATCAGGAACAGGGATGAGTGTTGCCAAGATGATGAGAATCGGATAATGAAACGAAAGTAAGGGATATGCTTCGGTACGACTTGGGAAAGGGGATTGGAATGGGAGATAGGAACACGATCCGAAAAGACGAGATACTCACTGGATTTGCCTGGCCGAGGCACCGAACCGAGCGGACCGCTTTTCGTCAGACATGGAGGGGGCGGCGAGGACGTGAGAGAAGTGGTCGAAGCCCAGGGTCCAACAGACTCCAAAGAAGATATCGAACTCGAACTGTCAGAGAAAGACGGCCTTCGTGCCTGATAGCCGGTGTCCCTGCTCGATTGAAGAGGGGCAATCCATGGGCTGATAGCAGGAACAGGACTGTGGCTCGGCGTATGCAGGTCCTTATCTATTCAGGGTCACCGTGAGACGATAACTAGGCGACATGAGGAGATGCACGTACACTGCTGCGTCTCTGCTGTCAGCTTTTCCTCCCATAATTTCTCAGTCTTCTCCATCACTGGACTCCAGTCCAACTCTCTCGGCATCATCTTCGGTGTCTTCGGAGGTGTAATAGAGGCGGGAGATTCTTCGTATACAGGTGCAAGGAGAAGGGAAGGAGGAGAGGCGTCGGGAGCGACGTGGTATGGTGGTGGGGGAGAATAAGGGGGTGGATGGGTAGCGCGCTGAATCGGGGACTTTGCTGGCGTGCGACGCTCTTTTGAATGACCACTAATGTTTGCGGGGCTTGCGAGTGCCACAATCTTGCGGAAGAGAAACGACATGGGGTTGCGTCGTGAAGAATGCGGGGGGAATTCTCCAAGAGGGAAGGGAAACCCGGAACATTGGAAGAGGTCGTCCTCGTCTTTAAATACTTAGCCTCGAGGAACCCCTCGTTCGCTTGGGAATCTCCGGTTCGCCCGCCACTTCTGCAAGAGTCAATCATCTGCCGAGCCCGCGCACCAGATCATCGCAATTACCGGCCTCCTGATGCAGGGTCCACGGTTATGGAATATCCCCCCGAA
>JANDKE010002238.1:0-10409 GCA_027627275.1 Coprinellus aureogranulatus
TGTGTGTCTGTTTCTACTCCTTAATGCGGTTTTTCTGTCTTGATCAGACGTCTTATACATGCTTCGCGTCCCCTTCCCTTTCCCTCCACCCACCCACATACCCTATACGCTTCTCGTCTCCCTCTTGCCATCTGTCCGAGTTCGCAGTTCTTGGGTTTGGCTTCTTTGTCACCTGTAGCCCGTTTCACGTTCTTGAATGCGACTCGCCGTTGTTTTCCCCACCACACGCACAGACCCGCGTGTCCTTGCGCTCCCACTTCTCGCTCCATCTCCATCCCATCTGTGTAATCTCGCGCGTTTCGTTCGTCCTCTGCCGTCTGTCATCTCTGTTCCAACGTACCCTCATCTGAAAGACTCTGCCTCTGCCTCTGTCTGCCTTTCCGTTCGGATTCTTGTTTACAGTGTTATTTTATCTTTATGTGTTAGTATTATCTCTGCCATATTAGCTCCCCTCTGGATGTATGAGTGAGGGTGGATGAGAGCAATAAGATACCATTTTCTGTCTCCACTGGGGTCGATGCTTTGGTGGTCACTGTCGGGATATCCTCCCCTTCCTCTATATATAGGTAGCCCCCTGTACGGACGAATCCCCAGATTCGTCCTCTCTGTGTCTCCTACGCCTCTAGAGCATTGCATTTGTCTCCTTTCCTTCACATGTGCCTCCTCGCCTTCGCCAGTGCATCGTCGGCTGCATTCGATCCTCACAGTCACCTTCCCTTGTTGTATCTTTATAGATGCCCCACTTGACTGCGAGCACGATTGTTACGATTCCTGTAGGATGCTCGTCCCCTTGACGGTGCGCTTTTGACGGTGCGCTTTACAGCAACGGATACGTTTACCTCCGGTGTCTATGCAAGCAATGGTCACGGACCCTTGGGCAGGTACGAGCGGGAGCACGCTATCCGCCGGTCGGAGATGAAATCGCCTCGGCCGGTGCAAATACACGCGCCAGGCTGCTTCGCCGAGACTTCCACCATACCCTCGACGTTAACGTGAGTGTTCGTGTATTCTCGTGTTCTATGAGTGTGCTATCTGCGCGCCGACGAGATGAAACCATATACCTGTCAAAACCCTGAAGGGATGATCCATGAAATTGCCCCGACCGTGTGGTTCATATATCCTAGTTATTCTGATCATGAAACCTTCCACTTCATCCATGCCTCCCCTTTGAATGCCTATTCTAACCGCCTCCCTTTTCAGTGCTATGATACACCCTGCGCTTAGGGTATTGCCACTCTAGCATTCTGCGACGACCGACAGCGAGTCCATAAATCTGTAGCAGAAATGCCTCATCATCTATGCACCCTTAGTCGGTGTTCCAAGTCACCGCCACACCTGTGACCTAGGGCGCGTTGCCTAGCGTCAAAGGCAGTTCTTTTTCAGCGCAAGGACGCATCGATTTGCGCTTTACGGGGAAAAAACGCGAGGTTCAAGGGACGAGGCCGTGAAAGAGTGCCGGTGGGTTAGTGCGGTATGATTTACCCCGCAGGTTGGGCGAGTGCGACAGGGTTTTGAAGCAGATCCCGGGGACAGCAGGTCTGGAGGCTGGAGCACAGGATTATTGATCTTCCCAATCGGTACAACCTTGCACGGGTGACACGGTGACCGCCGCCATGCACGAGGCCCATTTTTATCTTTGCAGTGCATCACGTCCGGGGTCAAGGGCATGGGATGCGGCTCTGAAGTCCTTTATTCTTCGAACCTTCCTCCTTCCAGTCTGCACAATCCTTTCCCATGGACTGTCCAAGCTCTCCACCGCCTGCATACGCTTTTCTCGAAGGCGCCCGTCCCCCAGTCTACACGCAGCGGGAAACTAGGCATGTGACTAACGTCCCTTCCCAAGTCAGAAGTCGTTCATCGATACAAGCTGACCCCATGGTGGATGAGGAGGCAGGAGAGAAGACAGTCGGGATTGACGATATCCCCACCGAACTCCTTCGCTCCATCGTCCTTCTGGCGGGTAACTTCAGCTGTGACGACCCAGACCTCCCGGAGCTACGCTCAACCCAAGCGACAATCTTCGCCTGTGCAAATGTCTGCCGCAAGTGGCAGTATGTATCACTGTCCCACAAGGAGCTATGGTGTCGTTACCTCGACTTCGCGCGGTATTCAGTGCCAAGGCTCCATTCACTCCTGCTATTCACCGATCCATGTCCTTTCAACGTCGGTCATCGTTCCGCGCCACTGGTGCTGACCTGGGCAGACCAAGGACGGCGCGATGTCTTTGGCATCGTCAGACTCATCCACCAATTCCGGAGCAGAATTCGAGAGTTACACATCGAGTGGGGCTTCGGGGGCTCCTGTATCCTCGAGGACTTGTGGAAGATGGAAGCTTCTCACCTCGAAGTAGTCACCTGGCTTGAGTTTTCTAATGCCCACCCATCGGCTCCATCAGCCCAGACCCTACGCCACTTTTGCTCCTGGCTCCCTGAGCTTCCATTCAAGCGTCTCGATATCCATTATACGCGCATGCGTCTCCTTCCCAAGCAGTGCTTCAAGTCGCTGACAGCCCTCTCCGTCCATCAGTCCCCCTCGATAAACCTCATGGGATGGTTGGACTTCCTTCGGTCAACCCCAAAACTACGCTTCCTTGCGATCCGTTCCTCGATCAGGATGAACGGCCATATACCTGGGTCCCTGCAGGCAGCAGCATTGAGCTCCCCGACCTGGTTTTGTTAACCATTGGGTCCCTCACATCTGACGAAGCGGACCACCATATCGGCCTCCTCGTTGCCATACAACCTTCCCCCAAGTGCGCGTTGCAGATATCAGAATTACCTTACATTCACAACTCCCAATGCCGCGCCATGTTGAGGAGTAGCATCTACAAGCTGATGGTACAGTGTGATAACCCTTTTGAACTGGAGCTCGTCGTCGACGAAGAAGGAGTCGCCATGGGCAACGTCAAAGATCCCCGTCGTGCCTTCGACTGGGTTCGTCTTGGCGAGCAAAGAGTGCTCGCCCTTCTTCAATCATCCAACGTACCCCTTGTGACCGCACAGTATCACTCCTCGAGCTTGCAAGATGCATCTTCCGTATTCTCTCAGATGATTTCATACTTTGGCGAAGTCACATACAGCAGAGTCAACTCTTTTCGAATAGCTTTACCACCTTCATTCAACATCTTTCCGCCCTCTTTCAAGCTTGAGGATCAGGACTGGGATTTCGAGGACTGGGAACCCAAACTGCCGCCGCATGGGGAAGATTTCGCTGCATTCCTTCCCGGTCTTCTGAATCACCTGCAGCAAGTAGAGTCTATATATGCCAACGAAGAAGGCGCGTGCATTGTTCAATCCATCATTGCGCGCAAGACGAGGTAGTCATATGCGAAGGCATGAACGGCAGACGAAGTACTCGCCAGAAAGTCGCAGCTCTCCTTCCACGCCTCCAGCACTCGACGCAATATGCAAGCAAATCATGCGTGTCAATTTGGTGGACGATGCGCTTTATTTCTGTAAGGCGCAAGTCTGGTTATCCCCTTTTGACTGCAAGACTCCCTCCCGCGGTATTCAGTTCATCTTGGCGGGCAGCTGAGTTCGTGGCCTTGATGGACCCGAGCCGGCCAGAGATGGGGTCCTGTCAGCTTCTGCCCTTTCCAGATCCTCCGACTGCGGCATGTCTATCCTTATCCTTTAATCGATTCTGCGAGCGGACGTAGCGCTCGAGATACCATTTAGTTTACATAGCCTTACCCACTCCGAGGTCTCTTAGTTCGCCGCTACGTATCTAATTATGGGTACGCCATAGCTTGAGGGAACTCAGCTGTGGATGAATCATGTAGTCTTGCAGTAGATCTAGGAGCGGGATTAATTCCCCCCGGCTTCTGCGTACATATTCGTTATAACACATTGAGAAATCACGGACCTAGTTTATTGGCGGTACGAGCGGGAGCACATGCCAGTGCGCATCGCGATCCGCCGAGCGGAGATCGAAACGATTCTTATGGCGGGCCGCGGGCGGGAGCTCCTTCGTCCCCGACCCTTACCAATATTAATGCCCTCAGTGTAAACGTGAGTCTCGTGTCCCTTCGTGCTTTCTGAGCGCGTTATTGGCGCTCGGACGAGACGAAACCATATACCCGTCAAAGCCTGAAACGACGGACCATGAAATCACCCCGACCGTGTGGTTTTTATATCCAAACTATTCCAGCCCTCCGTCCATGAACGCGTTTCCTCTGGATGTTGACCTTGCCTATTTCTTTTTTCAGTGTTGAGATCTACTCGAAGACCAACGGCAAGCCTGTACGTATCTGTAGCAAGTTGAAATGTGAATTCGCCTTACCGAGCAAGGTTCCATTGGCAGCAACCTCTCTCCGCGCCTTTGCTCATACATCCCCTTTTCTAAGCCATCGCCACCACCTCCGTTGACCTGTGACGCGTTTCCGAACCTCGGGGACGATCTCGTCGTAACGTAACGATTCATTGGCTTGTGTTTCAGGATAGGATCCACATCTCGACAAACGAAGTCGTGAGGAGTCAGGCTCGTTGAATTCGTGCGGTACGTCCTACGTTGTGATCTGGGCATGCTACGGGGTTCTGAGGTGCATATCAGGAAAGGCAGAATTATCGACCTTCCCAGTCGCTACAACCCTGCACGGGTGACACGGTGACGGCTTCCGTGCACGAGGCCGGTTTCTATCTTTGCTGTGCATCGTGGCCGGGTCCAGGGCATGGCGATGCGACTCCGAAGTCCTTTCTTCTTCGAATCTTCCTCCTTCCCATCTACACAATCCACCCCATGGACTGTCCAAGCTCTCCGCCGCCTGCATACGCTTTTCTCGAGGGCGCCCTTCCCCCGGTCTACACTCAGCGGGAAACGACACATGCTAACCTCCCACCCCAAGTCCCAAGTCGTTCATCGATGCGAGTAGACCCCATCTTAGACGAAGAGGGAGCAGAGAAGATGGTAGGGATCCACGATATCCCAATCGAACTCCTTCGCTCCATCATCCTTCTGGCGGGCAACTTCACCTGTGATGACCCAGACCTCCTGGAACTACGGTCAACCCAAGCGACAATTGCGGCCTGTTCACGAGTATCCCGCAAGTGGGAAGCAGTGTCTCTATCCCACAAGGAGCTATGGTGTCGTTTCCTCGACTTTGCGCAGTATTCGGTGCCAAGACTCCGTCTCCTCCTGCTATTCACGCATCCATGCCCTTTCAATGTTGGTCACCGATCGGCGCCGCTTGTTTTGAGCTGGGAAGACGAAGGCCGACGCGATGTCCAAGGCGTCATCCAGCTCGTGCACGGATTCCGCAACCGAATTCGAGAACTGCATGTGGAGTGGGGATTTGGGCGCTCGATCTTTCTTGGAGGACATGTGCAAGAGTGAAGCGCCTCATCTAGAGGCCGTCTCTTGGCTCAATACCCCTACACAGCGAGAGTATGTCATGGCCCAACCCCTCTATACAAGGCTCCCTCAACTGCCCTTCAAACGCCTCGACATTCGCTACTCCGTCATCTATCTAAAATTCACTTGCCCTCGTCACACGCTCACAGCTCTGTCCACCTACCGCTCCCCCTGCTCGACCGTCTCGGAATGGATCGATTTCCTTTTGTCAACGCCGAAGCTCCGTTTCCTCTCTATACGCTCTTCTGTCCGGCCTGGAGGCACTATTCCAGCGATTGTGCCCAATAGGGTGCAGCTCCCAGACCTCGTCCTCTTGACGATCGGCTCCCGCCTGCCTGACGAAATGGAGCTTATTCTCTATATCTTGGCGTCTATTCACACGCCTTCGACTTGTAGCCTGGAGGTAACATCGATTCCTCATATCCCCAGCGCCGAATGTCGTGCTATCCTGCAAAGGACGATAAGCAGAATGATGAAACGCTGCCAACCATTTGATTTGCACCTGTTCGTGGACGCTCAACTTCGGTTCACTATGGGTAACATCAGCGACACTTACAATACCCTTGATTGGGTTCGTCACGGCGAAGGGAAAGTGCTCGCTCTCCTTAGTTCGCCCGGAGTACCCATGCTATCTATAACGACATTCTCCTCGACCGTCGACGAAGCTTGTCGCATACTCCCTCAGCTGCTAGAGTACTTTGGAAGTGTAACCTACGATCTGGTTACATCTTTCCGGATGACCCTGTCTTCTGCGGTACACCGCCTCCTTCATCCTTTGAAAGGCTGCCAGCTCAAGAAAATTGATGGTCGGACCCGCCATCCACAAGCCGCGGAAATATTCGACAACCTTCAACACCTCTTCGGCCTCTTGGAGAACGTAACGTCACTGTCAGTCAACGAGGAAGGTGCACTTGCCATCGATATGTCTGACTCGGCAAGGCGAAAAGCCAATCCGACTATCACAACCCTCGACTTTCCACGCCTTCAGCATTTCGTGCTTCACACATACAAGTCCCTAGCATCAACATTATGTGCATGGGAGATCATCTCTTCGAGGAGACGCTATGGGTCGCAGGTCTTGACAGCAATAATTCCCCCAGCGATACCTGACGCCTACATCGATGCCGAACTCCTCGAGTGGATGCACGAAACTACCCCGACAGGTAGTTGTCAAATTCAATCGACCCCACCACCTCCTCAAACAAGGTCTTTATACTTCGATCGATTCTGTGCACGTATGTAGTTTCGTGCCAGTACGACAATGTAGATGATGGAAATACCATACATCCACCACCCTCCAAGTCGTTGGCGCCTCACGCTGACGAGCAAGACACACAAGCTGATGATGCGATCCCTCGACTCAATTTCGCTGGGCTCTTCTTCGATACTAAAGGAGGAGGAGGTCCGAAACGTCACCGCGTACTACAACCAGTTTGCAGGCGAACGTAGCACTCGCGTTTTCTGTTGACTACAGTGTCCAGTACTTGTGGTCTTCCAGAGTGTGAAAGGTGATGCCGTTAAAGTGAGGTCGTCGAATGTAAGGCTTCGAGAGGTGCAGATTCTCAAATAATAGCCTGCTCGACCTTCCGATTCAACATTGAATGGACTAGAACAAGGGGTCCGGCCAATACGCATAAGTCGGAGGTCCCCTATGCGGCCCTCCTGGGTACACCATAGGGTGACTTAACTGCATATGGATCATGAAGTCGCAGTAAAACTCGGGGATAATGTTCAGCCTCTCCGGTTCTTGGAATGGCTCGCCGTCAATCAGTAGACAGCCTGTTTTGTCCACTACAGGAGGCGCCTAACAAATGAGGAGTCAGTAGCTAAAACAGACGCCAAGTATGAGACCAAGCTTCCGTACCGCCGTGAGGGGTCTATAAGCCCGATCGTGCTTGGTATCGATCCAAAGCTTGTGCGCGACGCGCCCATGTAGGATATACCGTCCCTTGATCACATCCGGTTGGGCCAACCATGCGTCCCTCATAGCCCTGGCTAAAGTCTCCCAAGTAACCGGTTGTTTGCTTCGCAGGATTTGTTCTCTGAGATTGCCTCTGTGGTTCCTGTAGAACTCAAGCGCGGCGAATTCTTGGAAACCTTCTGAACCAAACATTCCCTTTATGTTCTGCATTCCCTGATTCTGCTGGGCGTTCTTGATATCATTTGGAGGGACAGGTGCCGATGGTGGAGGGTTTTGAGCATGGTGAGTAGTCCCTGGTCTACTAGAAGGACCAGCGGGCAAGCTTGAGCGTTGTACGGCTGGCTGTCTCTGTCCTGTATTCTGAGCGGTGAATGCCTGAGGGAGAGATGGCTGTCCCGATATCCGGGGAGTTGGTGCGGGCGTTCATTTGTCGGAAGGGGTGGGCGGCGGGGGGTAGGATGGGTTGCTATTGACTCAATCGTCGATGTACTGATCCTTTATACCAATCGTCTCAATGACATGGATCCCATTGACCTAATGTCCCGTTATAGAGGAGTGCCCGCCGGTCCTATCATTGCGATTGTCGACCTGAGGGAAATACAAAGGAAAATCATCGAAAACCTTTTGTTGAAGAAAACAAACAACTTACTCTGAATGCCATCGTTTACGCCTGAGAATGGTATCCTGCTTTTGTTCCGAGTACAATAGTGAAAGAGATGGCGGTTCCGAGTCATGAATCTGGAATTGCACCCAGCCACAGAGCGTTGACAATCGAGCAAAGGGAACATCGACTCGTTCCGACAAAACTGTTTTTTCGTCTGCTCTATATACCCCCTTAGATGCGTCTCCAAGGCGATTTGAGAGCAAAACGGAGCGATAGGCGCCCAAGACATGGAAGTGAGAGACAGATAGGGGCGGATGACGACTTCGGCACGGTCCGAGGCTGCTGACTCAGATTTACGAGTAAGCTGACGCAGCCTCTTCTCAACGTCCATCATCCATTTATTACCGCGATGCATTGCTTTAGTCCTCTTTCCTCACCCAATACCTGTTTCTTGGTACCATAACACCCATGGTCGACTTCTCTGTCTCTTATCGCGGTACGACTCACCGGTTGTCGTTGGAACCCGATACACCACTCTCAGAACTGGAAGCACGATTGCAGAGCCTTACTGGAGTTCCCTCTGGTTTACAGAAGCTCATCTTCAAGGGAAAGAAGGCGCAACAGCAGGATGAACATGTCACGATAGCTGAACTGGGCATCAAGAACGGGGTGAAGATCCAGATGCTTGGAACGACGAACCAGGAGTTGGACGGGTTGAAGAACGTGGAGAGTGAACAGCAGAGGAGAGCACGCATTATGCGGGATAGAGCAATGAAGCCTCAATGCAAGGTACGCCCACCTTTGCTAACCAGATAGAAATGTCGCTTTAATTTCTCTATAGGCGACGTCTACCGCTTCAGGTAGTCGAATAGCGACACTATCCTCCCCGTCTTCATCCAATTCGGCGTTCAAGTTCCACCAGATCGTTCCTCTTCCCCATCTTCCCAACCCAGAGCAAGCTCGAGCTACTCTACAGAAGCTTGCCTCCGATCCAGCTATCTTGCACGTCATGCAGAAGCATAAATTTACCGTTGGAACCCTGACGGAACTTGCACCCCATGAGCAGCCTCATCTACTCGGGCTCAACGTCAATGCGGGCGAGGCTATCAAGCTGCGAATATATACCGACCGGTATGATGGGTTCAGGAGTTACAAGGAGATACGGAGGGTTCTATGCCATGAGTTGACGCATAACGTTTGGGGAGACCATGATGATAACGTGAGTATCATATATCATTTGAGCATGCCCTTTCTTCACCTTCCCGTGTGCTGACTTGCTATTCTCAGTTCAAAGAACTCAATTCGCAACTCAACCGAGAAGTTGCAGAGTTCGAGCGTGCTAACATCGAAGGTACCCATTCACTGATAGGGAATACCGGCGGCATCTATGAAAACCGTTCTTCCGAACTCGAGGCAGAAGCTCAGTCATACATCTTGGGCGGTAGCTCAGCATCGTTAGCGGCCGACTCGCAAGAGGAGCGGAGGCGTCGAATACTGGAAGCTACCATAAATCGATTGCGGAAGGAAGAGGAGGAAATAGAGCACAGTTGTGGGACAAGAGGCACTTCGCAGGTCTAATCTCACCCTTGACTGAGCTTATGACCTCTTCCTCTCTTCCCTGGACTCTCCAAGCCGGGGCCCTAACCTTTCCACGACAGAACGCATTTCGTTTCCTTCCCCTGACGGTACTCTTTTCCGTTTCAGATACTGCTACATTATTGGCTGTACAGATACTCGTGCCCTCCGTATTTTACCTTCATTACACCGTGACACGATGCTGTAAAACACCTTCTCAACTCAAGGGTCCCCGGGAAAAACCCTACTTGAAAACGAAGGTTCGATTAGCGCCCAATATAACTGGGGCTCGGCAATCAATTGATTTACCGGTGATGACCTAATACAGGCACTCCATGTTCGACTTGACAATCCGCCTCCGGCGTCGAGTCAAACCTTTCTCTGTTTTTCCCACTTACCATCTACAACTGAAACTATGTCTTCCAAGACTTCCAAATCTTTGAAACAGTCTACGCTCTCGTTTGGCGCGTCAAAGGCGACTGCGGCAGCGAATAGGGCGAAGAAGGATGCGGGGACGGTCACAGCCGAGCCGTCGTCATCGAATTCCAAGCGCCCCACGCGCTCTGCGACCAAGCCTACGACGGACGAAAGCAACCTCGATGACATTGAACTTTCGAAGTCGGAACCTAGCTCGGAGGAGGAGATTGAGCAGGGTGATTCAGAGGAGTACACTGCAGACAAACACGACAAGGGGAAGGGCGCCGCAGTGAAGCGGGAGACTAGGGCTTCGAAAGCGAAGGCGAAGGTGGCGAAGAAGGAGGATGAAACTGGGAAGCAGAGTGTCGAAGAGATAGCGGCGTCGAGGCCCAACTTGGATGTCAAGAACAGGGCGTATGACCAGATATCGAGCGAGACGAGGAAGAAGATGGGGCATCTCAAGACAAGTGAGTGTAATTGACCGGTATACATCGATACACGTGTCTGACGCTAGGTCTCCAGTCCATCCGACGTGAAAGGTAT
>JANDKE010002239.1:0-10404 GCA_027627275.1 Coprinellus aureogranulatus
AATGTATTTGATTTTGGGGGCAGCGACCAAGTAATATATGTACATTAATGCGCTCTGCAAGCGTATAACTACCCGATTTGCACGTCTACCCCAATGAAAATCGACGGGCGCTTACCAAAGGGAACTTGAAGAGTCTGCTGAGCGCTCAGAAGTGGCGGTGCCTGTGACATTATCTCAGGCATTTTGATGCGCCCCTGACCACCGCCGTGACTTTGCGGCGGCCTTCTTGAACCACCACCACCAAAGCCTTACGCAGCTCAAGATTCCGCTTTCTTGACCGCCTGGGCGACCCTGACCGAGATACACGCGAAAAGGCTTACAATGGTGCACAAGGACGCGTTCGTACGGTTTGGCAGCTCCGTTGACTAATAGGTTGGAATGGAAGAAACTGAATACTTGCGTAGGACGGACAATTCTAGGCGTTCAGGATCTCCTCGCCCTGATTTAAATGGAGAAAAGAGGAGAGAACATGGAGGAAGCTCATCAAATCCCTATACATCGTTTTGGCGGAATCGTCCCAATCCCGGTCGGGGCGGTAGGCCACACCACGACGGGGGACGTTGGTCGGGCAATCATCATGGTGGTCACCACTCCGGGCACAAGAATAAGGACCGCCATCGACGAGACTCTGGTCAATATCGCGATAGACGGGACAAAAGGAAGTACGACCAGTATCGTGGTGAGTATGTCCTCTCGGGCACATGGTTTTACCTGCGCCGTTCGCTTGACTTGCGCTGAAAAAGCCCGTTGAAGAGGAGGAGCAGATAAGAGTTCCCTATGCTCTCAAATCGGGACCCCCGGGCAGTGACCAACGCTCGTACTATCCGGACGAGCCACCTTCCCGACGACGATCCCTGACGCCACCGAATCGAAGGGGGGAATGCCAGGAGGAATCGTCAGCTTACCCGCCGCGTCTACGTAAAGGGGATAGTCTCTCGTCAAACGATCCGGGACGGACCAATGAGAGTCAGAACTCAGCCACGAGGGATGATGCGGGCTACCGGGGCGGGGAGAGGGAGGTACGTCAGAAGACAGAGCCTGGGGAGAAGGTTGGGGGGCCAAGGAGATTTGAGAAGGCAGAACCTGCAGGGAGGGATGAAGGAAAGGAGGGAGTTCAATCCGCAAAGTCTGCGGAAAGACATACCGAAGGAAACGTGGGACGCCAGATCGTCGAACCTGCCGAGCAAACAGAGGAGAGAATCCAGGGAGGCCAGAAGGCAGCGCCCTCAGTGGGGGCAGCGCCTCATGGCGTACCAGACCAAGGCGATATTCAGGACGTGGAGATGGAGGACGGGACGAAGGGAGAAAGCTCGAAGCCGACGTTGGAATGGGAAAGGGATAAAATGGAGTCCAGAGTCGCCGCTTTGAAGTCCAGTCTGACCGAGAAAGAGAAAGCTTTGGAAGCTCTTCAGAGGGAAAGGGAGCAAGATGGGGTCAAGATGAAGGACGCCCAACAGACATGGGAGCGCCAGAAGGCGGAGATGGAAGCCACGATGAAGACGCTTGAGGCTAGCCTGGCTGAACAGGGTTCGATAGTCGAGTCACTGCGAAGCCAAAAGGAGGCAGAGGGCGTGGCGAGGGCTAACGATGCGGTGCAGAAGCGGGACCACGAAAGGACCCAGATGGAAGGCAGAATACGGTCACTGGAGTCAACACTCGCCCAAAGGCAGGCTGCGCTCGAGAGCCTGGAGAGGCAGTACCACAATACTGAGAAAAGTGCATGGGAGTGGCAAGAACAATTCCGTGCGGAGAAGAAGGAGCATGAAGAGACCCGCCAGTCCATGTCGGGGAAGCTCAAGGGGCTGAAGCAGAAGATAACGACAATGCAGCGCGAGCTGGAGCAGACGAAGGACTTGTTGAACCTCAGAACGGAGGAGAACAAGGCCGTTCACGCTTTCATGACGACGGCAGGCCAGTATTCGCTGGCGGATCTGAAGGGACTGCTCGAGCAGCTGAATGATGAGATCTTCCAATGTGCGGTAGACATGTCGGACGCGGTCCTGGAACAAGTATCATCGCCTCCGACATTCGATGGAGACAAAAACGCGGCCTGGTTACAACGGTCCGAAGAGGCTTCCCAGGCGATGTCGAAAATGTATACGCCAGAACTGGTATCGCGTCTTCGTGCCGAGATTGCCAAGGAGGAAACCATCCTCTTTGAAGGCCTTGTTCAAAATATCCTGGTGGGAGGCTGTGAGGAGTTTATCAAGTCTTTCTCAGAGGACGCCGAGTTCAACAACGGCATGAAACAAGTCTGGAAGCACATCGTCCATTCACGTAAGGCCTTGAGATCCTTAGCTGACCTTTCATCTAATTGGGAAACCTAGAACCGACATCCGTCGCTAAGGGTTGGCTGGCTATCACCCATTCAAAGCTCAAAGAACGTCCTATCAACCAAACCCGTGTCCTAGATCGCTTTGAGAATGCGATGTGTACCGCCGGTTGGCGACCGGTAAAGGGCTCTGAACGGTCGACTGCAACCTTCGAGAGCGCTGTGAAGGAGAAAGTTACTGGCATTTTGGAGAAAGCGGCCAGGATAAAAGAAGTGATGTGGGAAGGTATCCTTTCTGAACACCTCGACGTGATGACTGTAGGCAAGGGAAGGCCCTTCACGGTAGCGACCATGCAGGACGCATATGGTGTTCCTGGAAGTGTTCAAAGCCCGGACCAGGGGGAAGGCGAGTCAGTAGTTTGCACCACGGCTCTTGGCTTGGTTTGCAGGACAAGGAAGCCCATTTCGCCTGGGTCGGAGAAGATGGAATGGAAGCTGGATATGATCTTGAAACCCAAAGTCCTTCTGGAGTCGACTTTGTCATCGTAGTCTAACCCATGAAGAAGGCGTTTATGATACAAATTTGGCGACCACGATGTGTATAGATATATTAATTTATATGGTATAATATGCTAACTGGAGGCCACTCCTTCCAGGGAGTGGGAAGGTGAACAGTTCTATAGTGGCTGCGCGAAGGTACCAAGGATAGGTACAAAAGAAGGGTGTCAACTAAGATTCGCCAAGTGGCAGAAAGCCAAAGCCAACGTGCAAATTTCCAAACCGGCGGAATAGTCTCCAGAATCGATTGAGCCAGAGCTGTCGCTCAGCCCTCGAACACGACAGCGGCTGGTCCACTGTTACAAAGAGGTCAGCAAGCAGGACGTAGTCAGGAGGAAGCTACTATACCGCTGTTCAACATCCTAGTGAAAAAGGTGGGATGAGCATAAGCCGCCCACGGCAGATGAGCTTGAGGGACAGTACTCACATCCTCTTCCCAAGCGATTTGGGCTTTCAGCTCAGCCAACCCGAACAAAAGGATGATCTCATAGTCTTTCGAGTAATAGACTTCCCCAGCTGGCGTAGACTCTTCATCCGGCTCAATCGTGGAGGCGTCTGCCTCCACCGTGCAAACATCCTCGTAGGAATCTATTGGTGCTCAGTCAGTCGAGTGAGAGGGCGATGGGATAGAGGCAGACCGGGGTCATCATCAATCCAAAGGTTTTCAGGGTCTTCCACGTCTCCGTGGTAGGCAAGAATGTCGCATGATTCGATTCCCATTTCTTCCGGATCGTTACCTATAGCAGTGAAGGGACGACGGAATTCCTGAGTCGCTTTCACGGTGGTATTCTGCAGCCACAAAAGCGATGAGTCGTCACATACGGGGCTCTTACATACCATGTACGTACCTTCGGTAGGATGACGTCAAATTTGCCAAATAAGACAGGCATCCCGGTCGACGAGTGCACCTTGATTTTGGCGCCTCGTTTTACATGATGAGGATCTGTGCTGTCGTAATCGTTATAGCACCTGAGACCATACGTCGCCCTTGAAACCCTAGAGGTGACGGCGCCATCAAGATAGAAAGACACAGCGCCGTTCGAAACAGCTTTATTGCTAACCAAGTGTCAGGACCCGTAGGGGAGAGGAGAATTGCCCTGATTCTTACACATGCGTATCAGGTCGTGATACCGTGGCGCCTAACGGTTCAATGGCGGCCTTCACTTTATCAAATAGCCATGGGCTGGCTGAAAACCCCCCGACAAGAAAGACCGTCTAGGGGGGAAGTGATCTGTGAGTATCTTATACGGGCGCCTAAGGGGAAGGCAAACCTTGATTGGGTTGTGGGCAGTAATCAGCTGGGACTTGACGGCTTCGACGATGGTCTTTATGGAGGGCTCGAAGAATTTCGCGATTTGGGAACTTAGAAGCGATCGTCACGGCTCACCCAAGGCGTACATGCAAGAGACTCGCTTACCCTTCCATCTTGAGTCGACCTGAACGGATGTTCAGTTTCGGTTCGTTTTCGCGGGCGGAGGCAAACTGAATATGCTGAAATTCGTTGTCCCGTTTGAACACGAGCTTGGTATTCCTATCGAAACGCGTTGTGAGGGTCTCTATATCGGGATTCCGAACCTACTGCCTTTTCAGGTGCTCTGAAGAATCGATTCAGCGCCGTAGACTCCGAGACCGAAGGGTGGACTCACGCCTGAAATAGTCCCTAGCTCGCATCGTGACGTAGGCACTTCCATGAAAGTAACCTGTACGATAAGAGAGCTTTAGATTTAACGGAATGAAAATAGGTAAGTGATGGCCTACATTTCGGCACAGCGATTTCTGTGAAGGAGTTGTCTTCAAGCTTGCGGTAGGCCGTTAAATCAATGGTGCCTCCGCCAGCGTCGACAATCAAGATTCCCGTAGGCTCCTGGATGCAAACTCAGACGACTATCTTCACGAGAGGAGTTAAGCATACTCTGTCGTCTTCCTGATGCCAACTTGTCAAGCCCATTTGAAAGGCAAAAATGCCTAGACTGGCTTCTCCTTCGGTGACGAAGTTTACGCGGGATTTGCCCGCCGTCGTATCAGGGATCAACCCTGCGAGAACAGCAGACTTGCGCATTTGGCTTTGCTGGACGCCTCCCCAACCGTTCGGGTGCGTCAGAACGTAGATGATGTCCGACTTCAGCGAGGTCCACAGCTTCTCGCCGTGAGTATCGCTGATATATTCCTTGGCGCATTCATGAAGGTACTTCATGAAGTCGGCGAACACTTGAACGACCGTTGTGTTGGGGGGAAGTGGAGGTATCGGCTCTTCTTTTACTTTGGGCTTCGGGGCGGATGTAGGAGGTTTAGGCCGGAGGTGCAGCTTGAACCTGCATTCCGAATAAGTCTTTCAGGAGCATGATGCTTTGTCGAAAGTTGCTCACCAGCGCGATCTGGTCCACCCATTCTCTTCAGCATCTGCCTCAATACCTTCGCGCAGTGTCTCGGCTCCGATTGCAGCGGGTTTACCCTCAGAGTCGTAGTAAAGAACTGTAGGAATCTTCGAGTCTCCTCCGACCTGCTCTTGAGAAGGGTATCTGTCGTTACATCCATGGTTCAGAACTTCACTTTTCCCCCGACAAACATTAACTCGCACCTGGTCACAGGTAAGATTTGGGGAACCTTTCCAGGGTCAAGAATACTTCAAAGAGCACGTCAGTATAAATTCTTTGAGCTCGAGCCGCAAATTTTCGAACCTGTAGGAGATTCCGCTGAACGTCGTCCCAATGTCGAAGGCAAGAAGAAGCCTGCGGGACTGTCCCCTGTACTTCTTACGCGCTGGAAGACCCATGGCTGGCGGTGATGTCAATTATAATTCCTGCCTCGTCGAGCCAGAGTAGGATATTGAATGGTGAGGCCCGAGTCGTATGTCGAGTTGAAAGCCAAAATTCGGGGTCTGAGACGCGCTGAACGGCTAGGGTTAGGTTTTGTCGCGCCAATGTCACGGGTGTGACGCATCACGCGACTCTAGTCACGCTCGCGTTCTGGTGCTGAATCTGCGTGTATCTGACTCTCGACTCCGTTCAGTATTCAACTTCAAGATGCCAGTATTGAAACTGTTCACGTCATTTTTTGGCTCCCCTCAAGAGGATGGAGCGCTCCCTCTCAAACGGAAACGGTCTCCAGAGCCTCTATCGTCTCAAAACGATGAAATCGTGCCAGATTCTGAGGAGGAGGCGGACGAACTCTTGCTCTCTGGCCCACGTAAGTCAATCGCATGTCCAGGCGTGATCCTCGAGGTTGATCTGGACAACGAAGCGAACTCTAGGAGTGTTCGTCGGAAGACTGAAAGCGTAGAACCTACAACTGGTGAGCTCTTACTGGGAAACGTCCGGGAAGCTAGAGTTTAAGCGTTCAGCAATAGATGGTGACAGGAGAACGGTAAGGGTCGACAAGGAGAAGAAGCCCTCTACTTCTCTGCATTTTCCACCCAACGAAGTTAGCCCCGACCAATCGCTCGGTGGAGGTAGCGAGAGTGTTCGACGACAGGACGAGCGAAGGGTAGAATTGGAGGGCGAAGTCGCCGCTCTCAAAGAAGCAGTTCGGGAGAAATCGAAAGAAATGGAATCTATCGAGGAGGAACTTGCCGACGAGCGCAAAAAGAGGCTACTTCTTGAAGACAGATGTTCACGGTTCGATGAGTACTATCCAAAACTCCAAAACTTTGCAGAATACGCCGAAGGCAAGATCGAGGAACTCGAACAACGCTGCCGAGAGGCAGAAGACAGTCTAGAGAAGACAAAAAGCCTACTGCAAACCCGGACAGAAGAGCTCACGATTGCCCAGACGTTCATGACGACTGCCGATAAGTACTCTGTCGCGGAGGTTGTTCGCCTGACCGAGCAGCTCAGCGACGACATCTTCCAGACCGCCGCCTTGTTGGCCGACATACTCATCCAGGAGAAGCAGGCAGACCCAGCATCTGACGCTGAAGCGATCCAGGCTGCTCGGAAGCAAGTCGTAGAACGCTATGGTGAAGAGCTGACGGCCAGACTCGCTGTCGACATAGCTCAGGATGACACGATACTCTTCGAATGCCTGGTTCAGAATTCTGTGGCAATGTGGTGCCAGGTGGTCATCAACGCCATAGCTCTCGCCAACCACGGAACCGTCGACAAAGCATTGAAAGCTGTCTGGGAACAGTTGGTCTCCTCACGTAGGTCAACCCTCTGAAGCGTCTATGCAAGCGCTTATCATTGCGCCTTAGACGAGCTCTCTATCGCCAAGAATTGGCGCGCAATAACGAGTTCACGGATGGGGCTCGACCAAGTTGACACCGGTATGCCTGCACGGAGAATATTCCAGTTAATGAAGACCTGCGGGTGGAAAGCTGAAGGTGTCCCTGGCGACAAACCGCCTGATCTCGCTCTCGAAAGACTTTCCGAAATTCGAGCAAAAGCGCTTAAGATCCGGGAAATGCTGAACGAAGGGATCTTGTCAGTCGAAATGGAGGTGTTTCGTGTCGCAGAGAAGGCGCCCTACCGCTCGGAGGGGATGCAGGATGCGTATGAGACAGGAAAGTCGCCACCACCAGGGCGTTCTGCTGACACTGTCGTGACAACGACGTCTCTCGGCCTCCGACGTGTAAAGAGAGTTCCTATTCCTTCGAACCCGTCCAAGAAAGGGAGATCATACGACATCGTTTTGAAGCCCAAAGTCCTCCTGCTATCTGCCCTGGCAGCACAACCGCAACCGTTGACACAGACGCCAGAAGCCCCACCCTGAGAGGTTCCTTCATTCTCCTTGTACCCTACGGCGCTCCCGCATTTCTCCCACTTACATAAATCTATTTGTTTTGCACCACCGCATTGTCGTATTGGCAACTGTTTTGACCTGTACTGTGCGTGTTGCATGCGACGCTAGCTTTGTGGTGCAACTGAAGCGCAGGATTGTGAGGCAGGCTGAGCGAGTTACATGAGTATAATGGTATACAGAGGTGGCTAGGTTTCAAAGAACATTAGAGCGATGGTAAGAATATAAAGAGGATATGGAATAGAATAGAGTGGATCTCAGAGTCGTGGCACGAACACAGTCAAGGAGAGAGATTTGAACTCTTGGCGCTTGGCTCCTTCAAGTTAGTCGTATATGACTGATGCAGGACCACTGCGGGAAAGTCGTCAGCAAATAGGATGGGAGAGCTATTGTAATGGCTTACCGCTTCGCCACACCCTGTACGATGAAAGATAACAGGTGATCAGTCTGGGGTGGACAAATGAAGGCAGGCTTTGAGGACATACATTCTCCACATAAGCGACCTGAGCCTTCAGCTCCGTCAAGCCGAATAACAACACGATGTCAAAGACCACGTCGTAGTACGTCTCCCCACTAGCGTCCTTACGCACTGTCGGCCGCACCTTGGAGATATCAGCCTCAACCTTACACAAGGTACGGTATTTATCTAGGGAGGCGAAGTCAGAGAAGGCATCGAAGGTCTACAACGGCTTACTAGGTTCGTCAGGGGTCCACAGGAGGCTGCTCTTCTGCTTTCCCGAATAAGATAGAATCTTGAATTCACTCCGAACTAGTTCGTCGAGTTTCTTCACGGATAAGCGGAGGCCCTCGCGCTTGAATTCCTTGGTTTGTTCTACCATTGTCCCCTATATGCAGTACGAGTGAAGTGGAGCAGACAACAGAAATGACTTGTCATTTACCACTGGAAGAATGGCGTCGAAGAATTCGTCGATGTAAGGCTTGGCAGTCACGCTATGCACTTTGATATGCTTAGCGCGCTTGACGTGTTCTTCGTTGGTGGAATCGTAATACTGAATAACGGGGGTGCCATACGTTGACCTCGACATTCGTGTGGTAACCGCGCCATCCACGTAGTACGATACAGCTCCATTCGAGACTGCTTTATTCCTGAGGGCACTTCAGGGATACTGAGCGAACGGTGCGACTGAATCTGTAACTCACACGTGCGTATCAGGCCGAGAGACGGTAATCCCCAATGGTTCTATCGCCTCTTGCACGTTCTGGTAAAGCCATTGGCTGGCCGAGAACCCACCGACCATGAAGACGGTCTTGAATCTATCGGTCAATGCTCTACTAGGCAGTGGAGGTGCAACGAATACCTTAATCGGATAACGCGAGTTGGCTTTCTGCTGTTTGATTACATCGACGATGCACTTCACAGATGGGGCAAAGAATTTGGCAACTTCATAGCTGGTAAGAGCAGTCAGCCTCAATCTCTCATCTTAGCCTCGTGGCGCTTACCCAGCGAGTGTGAGACGTCCACCACGAATGCCCAGGGTTGAATCTCGTTCACGGGCCGAGGCGAATTGAATGTGGTGAGGCTCGTCTTCCTTCTTGAATACGTGCTTGGTGTTCCTATCAAATCGAGTGGTGAGGGTTTCCACATCCGCGGAATAGCGTGTTCCTTCCAAGAGCTCTGTAGATTCGAGCCGAACAGGTGTCATGAGGCAAAGTGACTATTCGGACGGTTGGCTAGATGCGCACCTTCGAAGAACGCCTTGGCTCGCATGGTCACGTATGCACCGCCCTGGAAGTCGCCTAGAAGCAGAAGATTAGCTCTGCGAGGTCCTCTAGGGAAGGCTGAGGCTTACATTGAGGGACAGCGATCTCGGTGAATGACCCGTTCGGTAGTTTACGATATGAAGTTACGTCAATTGTTCCTCCACCAGCATCAACGATTAGAATGCCCGTTGGGTCCTGCGACACTAGGATAAGTGGGACGTGTACGAGCAGGGAAACAAAGCGCTCACCTCGTCGTCGCCATGAACGGTGAGGCCATTTGATAGACAGAAATGCAAACTGGCTTCGCCTTCGGTGACGAAGGAAACGCGTGAAGCACCTGCTTCGGTGTCGGGTATCAGACCGCCGAGAACAGCGGCGCGGCGCATCTGACTCTGCTGGGGGCCTCCCCAACCGTTAGGGTGGGTCAGGACATAGATTATGTCGCCCTCAAGCGAAGTCCACAGCTTCGCTCCGTGAGTCTCCTTGATGTACGCCTTCGCACAGTCGCGAAGGTATTTCATGAAGTCACTGAAGATTTCTATGACGGTTTTGCCTAGCGGCAGCGGAGGAACTCCTTCCTCTTGAGAAGCGGCTCCAGGACCCGATTTGGGTCGTAAGTGAAGCTTGAACCTGCGACAGTGAGCAGAGGCCGAAGCAGAAAACGGCGTCGCGTCTCACCAGCGAGCCTTTCTCCATCCATGCTCTTCAGCGTCGCCTTCAATGCCCTCCTTCAGCGTCTCTGCGCCGATAGCGCAGGGCTTTCCTTGCGCGTCATAGTAGATTACGGTGGGAATTTTCGAGTCGCCCCCAACCTGCTCCTGAGACGGATACCTGCATTGAATAGCGTCAATGAGCCAGATACTATTACGTGAAATTTTTTCCGTACCTCGTTACTGGACAAATTTCGGGAACCTTGCCCGGGTCCAAGATACTGTGGACCTCATTTAGCGCGTTGTTTCACCTCCGTCACACAAAGAAGTACCAATAGGATATCCCGCTGAATGTAGTGCCAATGTCAAAGGCCAAAAGAAGCCTGCGTGTCTCTCCTGCATAGGGTTTGCGTGCTGGCTTGGGCGGCATAGTGGAAGTAGAGGACAAAGAAGATGAACGTTCGAAAT
>JANDKE010000224.1:0-31485 GCA_027627275.1 Coprinellus aureogranulatus
GCAAGCTCCAGAGTCAACGCGATATATCTAGTCTGACGGAGACGCGTGAATGTGCTTTGGCAGTGGGGGAAGTAGTATAATGAATCCCCGAGGTGAACCCTCCAAGTGGTGGCGGTTGTGACGGACTTGGTGGGGGAAAAGCCTGGCTGGAGGCCGTGTTTCCATAGCCCTGTCGGAACTTTTTTCAGGTGGGCGAGCTAACGGAGCAATTGCAGGGGGCAAAGTTATGCATTACAAGGAATGAAAGCAAACTGAACAGCGATGAACTACCCTGGGTTAGATTTTCGGTTAGAGTCCGAGCCGGCTTTGCAAGTATTTGGTTTACAGACCATTGCCTTGACTCATTGACAGCCCTCAGATCTCAGATCCGAGCTTCATTCAGAGTCGTCTGCAACTGTAAGACACTAGTAACAAAGGACCTCTGTCGCAAAGGTATGGAATCTAAGTCAATAATCTCAGCCGGAAATCTCAAGTCAAGGAAATCTGTAAATAACGGAAGCATGAGCTATACTCAAAGCAAACAATACACGATTCATCCATTCAAGTACAGGGAGAGGTATCATAGCGACTGGACATGACGTAAAGAATCCTGGTTAATCTGCCTGGCCAAAGGTGATTACTAGCCAGTGTAAAGACAGAGTAACATAAGTGTCGACGCGCTCCAATGATGTCGAGGAGTGCTGGTATACGTAGTGAGATTTAGAAGCACCCATTCATGCCAGGAAACTCTGTGAAAAAGAACATAATTCCTGAGTATCACTCTTTTTCAACGGTACACGAACCACTCACCCAGCGCCTTTCTCTCTTGTAAGGTTTGGCCTGCCGCATTGAGCATTGCGAACGCGTCCTCAAGGTTGCTTCGATTCTGGGTCAATTCAAACTGGCGCATGGATCCTGCAGCAGCTTGGCTCAAAGCAGCGATATCTACAGCCACACAACACATAAGCGACAGCCTCTTTCGTTGAATCCAAGGGCTCACCTTCTGCCAGCGAGGAATTACCCTTCGCAAGCTCCATCTCTGATATGGTTTTCAACATTCCGATGGTTTCTTTAGCCTTGTTAACAAGCTCTTCTGCGCTCTGAAACCCTGGCGAGAGGCTGGTCGACCCCGTGCTGTTGCGCACCATACTGGGGGTGGCTACACAACCGCAGAGCATGAGTGTCTTCCCTGCTAATAGGTATGAAGGTCTTACCCTCATTAGGCAAGCTGCGCTGCGGCTCGAGGTCGACGACTTTCCATGACATGGCCCAGTGCATCCGTGTCAAGGCCACTGATCTGGTCGAGTCCATGCTTTTCGTGCGTCCTAAAGTTTTTCGTTTGTTAGACATCGCCTCGTTTTGCAGCGGTGTGAGAGGCCTTACGGTGGTCGAATTGAATATCTGCAGTGATCTCAGAGAGTGTCAGACGAACAGATGCCACATCCTCGTCCCCATCGTCCTTGATGATGCAGGTGATTGCCTTAAAACTGGCAGGACTACGACGGCTCTGTTAATCCGGAGCGTGATCGACGAAGGAAACGATGACTTACAGCCCGACCACATCTCCCACTATCCACCGTTGTTGAGACAACTCCTTGAGGTTAAAATGCACCCCTTCCTCCTGGTCCGGGATACCAGTAATGGTGAGCTTTGCCAAGTTCGAGTCCACTCTACCATCCTTGTCGGTGCGCCCGATAGAAACGTCTGTTAGGATGAATCGAGTGTCGGGGATTGGTCTGGCATTGGCTTTATCCTTGCCGTTGTCCGTAGATGGGGAAGTGACCACCTGATTCTTGTCAGCGTCTTGTTGATCCTTTTCTTGGGTTGGAGGCTGATCTTCGGTGGTACCCCCAGATGATTTATCTGTGCGGAACGGAAGTCTAAGGTCGGATGGTAACAGCATCGAGAGCACTTTCGCAGTACCTGTAACCCCAGACTTCTGCTCATTGGCGGCATCCTTTGGTGTTGACTGTGCCTCCGTCGCAATAGAAGCTGGTTCTTCAACTCTGGCAGCGTCCTTACTATCATCTCTGTCTGTGAGTATAGGAAAAACACTACGCCGTTGAGAGCTCACCTTCCAACGCGGAGGTTCAGGACTCCCGGCGCAATAGACACGCAGGACTTGTAGACAAAGGCCATACATCGGCCCGCTGTCTCGAAAAAGAGCCACAGCAACATCATCAAACCCATGGTTGGCTTATCGATGGTTGGTTTATCGATGAGCAGTAGCCTGGGTGAGTGAGTGGGGGACTGAAGGGCGGCGGTCGGACCACACAGATGCCACCCCTACTTATACCCCAGGGACGGGCGCCTACGGGCTATCGCAGTACACAGGATGTTCCACCCCCGGAGTTCAGCCTGTTGCGCCTCGCGAGACATTAATGAGCACAGCTCACACCAGCTGGCATCCAGTAATCGCTCGGTTCCCGCGTGTTGCGCATGGGCAAGCGCTGGTGCAACTCTCAATCTTCATATCGCGCCCCATACTCACCCCCTTTGCGATGCCCATGGTGCAGTTTCATACTCAAAGCAGGGGCCACGATGTGGCTTGGCCACGACGAAGTTCAGCAGAGCAGCTCTAATCCGGGAACGATTGACCACAGCAGCGGCATCCATTCCATCGGTGAAAAGAGGGCTGGTGTTACAGCGCAACGTGTTGCACACATTCTATGAAGAAGGGGACAAAGTTAGCACAAATCGAGTGAACTTTATCCTTATTCGGAGAGATACCTCATGCGCTCGTCACCTCAACGACTGCCACTGACACAGTGGCAGTCACGGAGCTATGTTCTCCCAATCGATTCTACTGCACTCCGCACAGGAACTTGCAGTAACGTTTCCGGAGATGAGCTTGTCGGGACAGAGGTTTCCAATGAACCACAAGACCATTGTCTACAGCAGTTCTAGTCGCGGAAGCAGCCAAGCCACGTTGTGAAGAGTGACCTACTGCGGGTCCACGGGAAAGAGATGGGCAGGCAGCATGATGAGCACGTCATCAAAGCGTGTTTGTAGGTTCTCCTGGTGGGTTCGCTTACCATGAGATTCACCGACGCCAGATGGCTGGGTGATGTTAGTGAGTGCATTGTGAAATCGTCGTTACCACCCATAACATCGGGCAAGGAGGAACATGAAGAGCTGCGGCGGAAGCAAAGCGGTGAAGGTGGGATACGATGTACAGAAGCCCGATGGTAGCCGCCAGCTTTTCAATCGGTCGTCCGCGCCATGCTCAACACCAGCTTGTGGCCCCCGATTGAGACAAGCAATGTCTTCAATTCTGTGGAAGGATAGCAACATAGGGAGAGGCAGAGGCAGAGGCAGAGGCGCCCGTCAGGGTGGTTCCCAGTGGGCGTTCGTGTGCTAGCGGAGTAGATAAAGTTGTCTCCGAGTCCGAAAGCATCGCCCTGTGCAGAAGATGAATGTATATGGAGCCGGTGGGAAGCACGCCCCGAACTAGGGCGCAAGTGGGAAATTGGGGTGCAAGTTGAATCTCACAGTCGGTGTGAATTCCAGGGTCACTGGCTGTCGAGACTCGAGAGTATCCCATCGATGTCGGAGAACAACGATTGTCGGAATGAACCAATCCGAGTCTCAGCGTCAGTGAGAATCGGACAGTTCGGGTCGCGATTTTGGCCGAAGATAAGTCTGCATCGTGTTCACGATAGCCGTTTCCACCGATTGTGCCACTGCACACCGCAGCAAGACTGTTGGGTTCGAAATCCTTGGGGGGTTGCACAGCGCGGGTTATACACAGCTGCTCCTGTGGACGATCGGTGCTCAAAGCCGGAAGGCGATACTGCTTTTCTAGAAGCGCTTCGATGAAGACAAAAGCTTCAGTTCAGACATTTTGAAGGCTATGTTGGCTGGTGGACCTCTGGAAGCAGTGGAACGCATATAAGCTTCATGTGGAAGGGAGGAACCGAAGCAATGGGCAGTCTGTTCCCCGGGCTCTGATCAGACTTTCTAGGAGAAGAAATGAGGAAACATACACACACACCCAGATCCTGGTCTATTCCGAAGAAATTGTGGGCGCTTGCCATCTAACTGACGCTTCAGATTCTGGGAGAGGAGTGAAAAGGTGTTGAAATATGAGGAGAAGAAGTGCATGACTAAACGGTACTCGATGTCGTTGTGATGAGAGTCGCGGTCAATGTCCGAGTCATTGGTTCGGAGTCAGGAGCTCACGACGCGTTGTTTGGTCAACAAGGCATCGCCCTCTTGATCAAATGCCGAGCCGGCATCCAGGAAGTCAAAGCACTGGCTTGCGCTCTTCGGCGTGCAAGTACTTAGCATGCGTGAATATGAACTGTTGGATGCCGAAGATGAATGTAATAAATAAAACAAACAAGGATACAGTAGGCCGATGTGCTCAATCAGCCTGGTAAGGTGCAGCAGGGCACAGTATTAGTCTTGTACAGGTACGGTAGTGTATAGTGACAGCCGACGCTCAGGTCGCGCCACGATGAACGTCAGAGACGAAGCGATGTATAGTTTGGGAGTGTAGCTACCAAACAGAATCCCAGAGTGAACACGAAAAACCCCAAAAGTCCCAACGCAGGACTAGTGCTGAAAGCAGAAGCGGAATCCCTAAAAAGGAACGTTGCAATAGAAATGAAGGGTATGCAATGTTCGAAGTGTACCTTGGGAATAATGATAGCGAATGAACCTGAAGGTAAAGGTATTGGAAGTGAACGATGCGGAGTGTCCGAAAGGATGGATGAGAAAGCGTAAGGGTATCGTCGCGGTCATAACAAGAGTCAAGGCGGCAAGAAAGCTCAAAGCATAGATATTGATAGCCACCCCATTGTCATACTGACCGCGAACAGCGTTACCTCCTCCCATAACCACCTCGCTCCCTTCCCAACAGCCACTGCCGCACTAACCAAGTTTGCCTGCGCCCAACCAGCACCACACTTCCCCAGCGTCGCCTCCGCAGCCCTCTCATACGTTGCCTGCAGCCCACTTAGTGACCTCGCGACGTTCTCGTCCCTCATTGCTGCACCATAGAGACCCATGATACTCTTCAAGCATGCGTTGCATTGAGGGTCGGCGGAGGTCGGGAGCTTGATGCCGATAGGGAGATTGTAGTAATAGAGGTTGGTCGGGTTGGTGTCCGCAGCAGCATTCACAAAGCAGTAGGTGTTCGTAGTGGGGTCAGTGAGACAGCCCGTTTGGCGCATGAGGGCGTAGGATTCCAGACCTGCGCAGAACCAGTGTCAGCGTGATGATCATGTAGGAATGTGGACATTCGTAGAGAGAAGAATCATAGAGCGCTTAAAAGAATGAGAATAAGTCCAGGGATGATCCTACCTTTTCAGCGTGCTGACGGCTACTGCGTTGTTATCCCTAAGATCTTGTGCACACTGCGTCCGCAGATTCGTGGCGTACGTCGCCATGTTGGTGATACACTGATCTTCTGCCGTATTGGTATTACATGTTCCCCATACGAGCTCGTTCAGCAGGGTAAGATTGCTCTGAGCCTAGGATGCGTGCATTAGTAACAGAGGTCGGGAGAAGCAGAAAACGAAGCCGGGGTGAATTAACAGCAACAAGAGAAAACCCAGATATGATCAGAACGAAGATAGAATAGAAAAGCGGCCATCTTTACGTCAAACCAAACAAGGAAGCGCTGAGAAGGATCGCAAAGGGTCCAGAACGAAGAAGGCTGCTCAACTTACCGCAATGAAGTCATTAGAACTGCCAAGAAGGAGTGAGAACGGCCTACATGACCTGAATTCTCTTGCATTCGCCATATCTGTAAGGAAATTCATGCACGAGACGCTGGAGAAGTTCTTCGTGATAATGCCGATTACTGATTGAGGGAACGGGGTTGGGAGGACGGGAGATGACTGTGGGACTGTAGGTACGCTAGCTATCGTTGGCGAAGAGCTGGTCTGGGTGGGTGCGCGTGTTGACGAAGTCGACGTCGTGTCGCCGACTCCTGGAAGTTGGGGACTGCGTTTCCCTAGACTTGAAGTGGACCCTGCGTGGTGGAGATGATGTGGTTCGTGGCAGGGTTTCGAGGGAAGGAAAGTTGATGTCCATGAGTGGGGGGAGGATATGGAGGAGAGGAAAGGTGGGGTGCCATGGGTGATCATCCGAGCCGTCAGAGTAATAGCAATTAGGACGAGCGGAACGAGGATGACCGCATTGCGAAAACGCCGGCCTATTCGCCTCTTCGCCTCCTCCCGGGACCGCTGATGGAACTCCGCTTTCGACGGCGCTGGGGTCTGGATTGGTGGCGACGACGAAGGAGGGGATAGATGAGTCGAGGATGAAGTTGGTTTAAGATCCAGCCTCTCCTGAGATTTTGGCGAAAACTGCTTCCGGGGTCGGACGAGGAGGTCGGCCTGGAAATAGGACGCGGCCATCGTCTAGAGCGGCGTCGAGGACGCTGTGGACGACGAGGAGGGTGGTGGAGATGGGAGAGTTGTGAGACAGAGAAACAAGTCAACCACAGACGCGACCCCAGCGTAGAGTATATAATTGAATTTCAGGGGTTTCGAGCCACCGTGCCAAATGCGGATGACATGCAGATCCGTTGTGCGATCCGGGGCGGAGTGGCGGTACGCTGTTTGGCGCGGACAAATTGAAAACGCTTTTTGGCGCGGACGATGAGCAAGAACATCTGGATAGCAGCGGGCGACGGCGACCTCGCCACAGTCACCGTCAGTCTCTCATAATCTACCTGCTTCTGTCACTCAACCGCCGTCTAGAACCTCGTCGAGCGCCAGGGCAAGTCCCAGTCCCCCAAACGCACCCTCATTTAACCTTGTCTGCCCCATATAGGCCTCTCACCCAACGGGCCCGATGAGAATTCATACACTCCGATGTAGGCCACCACCCCCATCGACCATCGCAATACGTGTCCTGATGCTTGCAAAGGCATGCTGCTGCCTCCTACGGCCACCTGCACGTTCTCGAGTACCTCATTTCGAAAGGTATGCTTCAGTTCTTCCATTCGCCTGAGAGCCGCGCTCACCGCTTCTTTGGCCAGGAGGTGATGTGAACATAACCGACGACGACGGCGATACGCCTCTCTATACGGTCGAAAACATCGAAACGGCTCGTTATCTCGTTGACCACGGAGCAGTGGTGGATCGCCAGAACAGTGAGGGCGTCTCGGTGTGTCGCAGTCGTCCTTTCTCGGGTCCAAGCTGCTCATGTTCATTTCGGGTAGCCTATCGAGCATCTCAGTGAAGACTTTCCAGACGTCGCCGCCTATCTCCAATCAGTCATGAGCCAGACACACCCCGTATCAACTGCCACCCAACCTTCGCATCCTTCGCAGCACTCCCAAAACGTCGCTTCTGAGCAGTTGACTTCTGCATTGATGGAGTCGGTCCGTGGTATCATGGAGCGTGCCGATGCAGAGGGAATCGACCCGGAGCAGGAGCTTCACCAGGCCGTTACACGCGCTGTTCTGTCAGGCATGGTGACAGGATACGAAATGTCCGAGGCCGCCAGCGACGTAAGAGAGCGGGCGCAACCTCCACCCAGTGCAGATGGCGAGGCGCGTGCAAAGCGTTCCAGAACGGATGAGAGCTCATGACATGGAATACAATGTGCATTCAACAAACGTCCCACCAACATTAGCGCTAATCCCCTTCCGATCAGATACGATCAAGTTCCCGTCGGCGTCTGATCGCTGTATGATCTCCTCGATCGGAGTAGTGTTGTCGTCCGAAAAAGGCTTTCCTGACATCGCGAGCGTTGGACCCTGTGGATCTTCCCTGGGTCAAAGCACCACCCTAGCAGGAGCTCCGCCAGCAGCAGAACAAATGGGTTTGAACCCGCATTCACAAGCATATTTTCTGTACCGACAAAAGGGTATCCACATTCACGGCACGGTGCCTCGCGCCCACCGTGATTCTAGTGATTGGCTCCCTATGTGAAGGGAGCTCTGTTTGCGTGAACGGCACCTAAAATTGGGTTAGCACATAGTTTGTCTCGAAGTAAGGTACCCTGGAAGCATTTCTCAGCTCACAATTACTTTTCTGCCCAATGATTTGAAGCGGACCACCAATATAAATGAGATTCTTGAGAACTGAAGTCGTGTGCACCTGGAGATCTCCCACGGTTCTGATGTACAACGAACTTGTTGATTTCTGCGACCGCGATCACAGGCACGAGGGCGCCTTATAACGCTGTAGAATCCTGCANCGACCACTACCTTTCCTTCCATACCTCNTCGNGACGCTTACTANANNCTCTCNNAGGAAGATTGATAACACTGAGCCCTACCGCCCCTGAACTATCGCTNGTCCGAAATCGCTCNCGATCTCCTCTACACTCGAAAATGACATCTCGCTGGGCGACCGTGGCCACATCTCTGACTGCGGAGGACATAGCAGACGCGACCTTGTCGCATGACACCCAGTTTGATACCCCGGTCCTTCAGGTTATCTCTGAAGCGCACGCAAAAGGCTATGAAACGCTTTCTATTCCTCTTACAACTGAGAAATGGCGGAAGCGGTGGTCGGACATGTGTCTTTTGTCCGTGGACGCAACGGATGAAGAAAAGGAGGAGGCTGCCAAAAGAGCAGAGGCATGGAGGTCCCGGCCTGTGTTCCTGAAGGAGGAGGTTACAATATCGAGACTTGGTGAGCAAATTGAAGCATCGCAGACGATCTTGTAGCTAACGTCAAGCTCGCCGCTTATTGCTTCAGACGAAGCCGAAGGGATTATTGCGATGGTCTCCGAGTGGCTTGAACTTGATTCTCCCGATGACGGGATCCGTCACGACGCTGAGATCGTGGGTCTATTCTCCCTACCCGCCTTTGGCTCCCGAATTTAACCTTAACTCTAATCTAATTTCGTGTTCGTCCCGCTATCAAGGCCCTGCGACAGGAATTGGCATATGCTTCATACCTCAATATCCAGGCGGCCATTCTTCCTCCACCTAGGAACCGTGATTATGTTGCCTCATATGCCAGGATTATCAACTCGTGCCTCAGCTCGACGCCATACATCACATTGTCCGTTCGGTTGCCCATATACAACCCATCCGTCTTTCAACCTACGTCTCCCGGATCGGCATCCCTGATACCGAATGGGACCAATGCGACGACATCGTCTCCGTCTACACCAGCCCTTGTCGTCTCAGACCTTAGTCCAGATCGTCCACGGAACTCAGAGACTTCCCTCAACGCGACCTGGGAGATGTGGGACCTCATCCGTTCCATGTGCGATTACAACACCCGCTTGACATTGAGTACGGAGTTTCACCCTTCTCCTTGTTTGCACAAACCAGCTGACCTCCAAACCTCGTTTAGCTCTCGATCTGTCCCCGGCTCTTCCCTCAACATTGGGAGTTCTCAGCAAATGGGCAGCAGAGTCCGTCCGATACATCTTCCTACCCGCTTCCACGTTCATCGCGAATATGAAAGGCTATCCAGTTCTTCCAAAACCTACCCAAGCATTCCTTCGGGACAGCATGATTGCACGTTTCGTTTTCTTTTCCATTTGATGGAATCCCTGCTTCACGTTTACTAACGTTTTCTTCATTTGACCCTTTTGCGCCTTTCAAATTTGCTTCGCGCCAGTAGCACCGGCCCACAGTCCTTTTGGCAGACGCGAACACCGGTAAGCATCGTCGCGGCGGCGAGAGCGCGTATTCCCAGTACGTGCGTCACCTGGAGAAGACCAGTCCTCCGGTGCAAGCTGCGCAGAAACCCGGAACGGTAGAAAACTTCGCCCAGGGGTATCAAGACTATCTACAAGCCCCGTTACAGGTATGCAACATTCTAACCTTCGCACCCTTTCACCACGAGTTTCCGATATTGACCAGTTTCCTTTCTTTTTGGGAAGCCTTTGATGGATAACCTGCCAAGTGCCACTTACCAGACCTTTGAGCAAGATCCTATCAAGTATTCCCAATACGAAGAGGTGAGGTGATGGGCCAGTTCAATGTGTGAGATGTTGGTAGCCTCAACGGCAGCATAGGCTATGTTCAGAGCGTTCCTCGACAAGCCGACAGGTCAGAAAATGTACGTACAATCGCCTGGAATCAGGGTTGTCGTTGCATGACGCTATACAGTGTTGTGTGCATAGCTGGTGCAGGGCGTGGGCCCCTGGTAGCCAGGTGTCTGAAGGCACTTGAACGTGCCCGCCGCGAAGCAACCGTCTTTGCCATCGAAAAGAACCCTAACGCCTATGTCACGTATGTGCTTCCTTCCTTTCGGCTCCTCATCACATGAAATTAATTTATCATGGCCCGCAGGCTCCAGTATCGTCAGGCAAATGAGTGGGGGACCTCGGTCCAACTCATTTTTGGTGATATGCGCGCCATAGTTGTCCCTGAGAAGGCCGACATCCTCATCAGCGAGTTGCTGGGTTCTTTTGGCGATAATGAACTCAGTCCTGAATGCCTCGATGGGGCTATGCGATTCTTGAAACGTGAGCACTTCCATTAACTAGTGGGGTTCCTTCCCCTGACTATTATTCGCTCACATTATATTCCGACGTCTCTTACTTCCTTACAGCCGATGGCATCTCGATCCCATCATCGTACACGGCACATTTGGCCCCTCTCTCTTCGTCAAAACTCTACAACGAGGCACGATCCAGCAAGAACGATAAGAGTCTTGAAACGCCTTATGTGGTCATGTTTCAGAATGTCAACATTCTAAGCGGAACGAAGGCATCAGCTGACGGTCGATGTGGGCCCCAAATCCAGGAGTGCTGGGAATTTGAGCATCCACGAAGCGACGTTGTACTTGATGCGCGAGGTAAGATATTGGGGTTATCGATTATCTGTCGTCACAAATACACGTTGCTGACGGCGGAATTTCCCTCCTACTCCGTAGGTATCCCTCTGACGAACACCCATAACACCCGGTCTGCGAAGCTGAGGTTCTATATCCCGCACGCAGGCGTGCTTCAGTGAGTNGGATATTAGCGATGTGAAACGTGCACCTAACGGTAGCGATAGTGGTCTCGCCGGATACTTTGAAGCAGTGCGTNCTCNTAATCAGTCNCTGAAGCTCCAGCATCAGCGTTGACGATATACTCTTTCTGAAGGTGCTTTACGGCAGTATCGGACTTAGCATCCATCCTCANCGCAAAGACCAGATATCGAAAGACATGCTTAGCTGGTTCCCGCTGTTTTTCCCTTTCAAGGTCAGTCGATTACAAANGCTCTGTGACCTCCTCTTTACCGTCCTGCCGTAGGAACCGTTGTACCTCCCCAGCGGTTCAGAACTTCAAGTCTCCATCTGGCGCTTGACCACAGAAAAACAAGTATGGTACGAGTGGCACGCGGAGTCGTTCCTTTCTGTCCCTCGCACGACAACCAGTAATGAAGACCTGCTGCTACCGTCGAAGGGTGCCAACCCTCCCGCATTCCCCGGGGGTGCTCCTCCAAGCCCCATGGCTGACAGAGAGGATCCGTTCCTGGTCGACTCTAAGCCGAAGCGGTCAGCCACTTTGCCAACGTCAGCCTCCCCCGCCAAGGAAACGGAGTACGAACTAGTCAAGATTGGGCATACAAGCTTGCATAATCCCGGCGGGCGAAGCAGTTGGATCGGGTTGTAGCTACGCACGTGGAATAAAATGTGTGGGATCGAAGGAGGGTCCGAAGTGGCACTCTCGCNGCCACTGGTAAGGCCGTCGCCATCGAGTCCTACTCATATCAGGTCCAACTTNTACAGCTACTATGTTGAATGCCTTTCTTCTTGGAGGGCGGGTGANGCTGAGCTCTAGCATTCTTGTATCGTCATTTCAGAGTCTNAGGCGGGCGATCCTTTTCGCAATCGAACCGGCGGACATTGAATAGGCTTCCGGCTGCCCGTATCATCTGCCCGCCTATAAATCCTTGCCAGTGGCTGAAGCTCTGACCGCCATAGCCCTGCTTTATTTTTTACTTCATCGTTACCTCTCTCGTCGCCCTTCTCTTAACTTTGCATTCTTTTTACCTTGAAGTGTCCCGCCGCAAACCGCACTTGAGAAAAACGTTGTCATGAAGTTCCTCGCCGTTGCCAGCGCGCTCATCTCCCTNATTCCCGCCATTTCTGGATTGGTGATCAACACTCCGTANGTCACTCGTGAGATGAGCAGCAGTGCGAGGGCTTACCGGAAGCGGTTTTTCAGCACCGGCGTTGTAGCGTGCCGTGAGTTGTCGCTCCTTTTCCTCGCCGTGCGCCCGCCAGAGCTGACGTTCCCCGTGCAGAGCCCATCTTGCTNACCTATGGTTCCGGCGTTGCTCCCTATTACCTTTCAATTCTTCCTGGTACGTAACATTGCTCTATGAGGCGGCAGCACGACTGACCCCGAGAACAGGTGGNCAGGTCGGCGGAACTCCGGTATGTCCATAGGCCTCACCCCGATATGGAAGCGTAGCTGACATTTTCGGTCAGCTTCACGTTTGGGACCCTACCAACGCGGAGAGTATGACCTGGATCGTCGACATTCCCTCTGGCACTCAGATGTGAGCCTCTCCATCTCTCGCCGAGGCAACAGGATGATATCGTTTTTAACCCTCGCAATTTCCAGTTCGTTGGCCGTGAAGGACAGCACAGGTGCACAGGCTTATTCGGACGCCGTTACGGTCCAGGGATCTGGCGACTCCAGGTACGCTTCTCTTCAAGATAGCAATGATGCGAATCCATACTCACACAGTTTCAAGTTGCTTGAGTGGTGCTTCAAGCTCAAATGCGGCCGCAGGTAGTACACGACCTGCCACACTTTCAAGCTCTCACTCAGCGGCTCACTCTACCTCAGCGAGTGCATCTCATGCCGCTACTCCAGCAGCCGCCGGTGCATCGTCTGGTGCTGCGTGAGTGTCAATCGAAAACTACGCTGTTCTTGCATTCATTTCTTTCGTTTACTTGCCAGGACCCACGCTTCCACTGTGAATGCTGCCCCCGGAACCATTGCGACCCATGCTGCCGCGACCCAGGCTACTCCCACCGCTGCCGCTGGTGGAAGCAACGCGGGCAATACCAGCTCGGGATCCAACGTCGCCTCCAGCGATGCGCATCGCGTCACCACTGGCGCTTATGGCCTTGGCGCTGCTATCGGCTTCATTGGGGCTCTCTTGATCTAGGAAGTTGGACTCGGATCCATGGTGTTGGGATCATCTTCGCCTGGCTTTGGGATGCCTTTTCGACTTTTCACTATTTAACACTACTAGCCCGCACACCTCAGTATACCTCTGTACATTTTTCTTTCTATACCCCGTTTCGTCTTGGCCCTTTTCAAGTCGCCTCGTTGCATTGGATTTCGCGGGCATGTGATCCCTCTTCGGAATCGCGTCAAAGGACTAGTAGCGCCGAGCTGATGGTGTGCCACAGCGTCTGCCAGATAAAGGGTCTCGTGGGCAGCTCTAACCCCTCCAGGCTTTGATTCTTACCTGAACGAGCGTTGTCTGCCTGAGCCAGCAAAGGATCCTTTTCGTTTCGCTCTGCTTTATCCGGAGTGGTGACAGATAAATACTCGAGCGTCGTTTCTTTCTTGCTTTCTTCCATCATTCCTATTGCCATCACCTCGGTTCCTTCCGTTAGCCGTCGACCGGAAGCCGTTGACTCTGGCCAGCTGCCGACAGCGAATAACAACTTGCAGCTACACCCCATTCTTGACCACCACCGGTCCTCCTTACAACACGAGCGCCTGAGGAACGCACGGTGACATGGCTGACCCGGTTTCAGCTCAGGAGGCAGCGGTGGCAGGCACAGTCGATGTTGGGCCAATCTCGGCCAAGGTGAGCCTCACATGCTCGCTTAGGATCGTCCCCTCCGTTCAACGGACCTCTGGAGCAGGATGCGCCATTCAGCGGTGACGAGCGCGTCGCCGAAACCGTGGATCCCAAAGCCGAGACGGCGAGTGGGGACATTGAATCCAAAGAGGGGCCACCTGCCCCCGCCTGCGAACCGGACGTGCGTGGTTCAATCAAAAGTTTTCTGGAAATTGCATTTTCCGACCCATTCCATGTGGTCGCTCAGGTTACACAGGCGAATTCAACAGATCTGAAAAATCAGTCACCGGTCAGTTCCTTGCTATCACGACATCCGGGCGACTCTCTGACGCTGAAGGGAAGATTGAGGGTGAAGCGACAAGCAACGATACGAAAGCGGCAGTAGCAACTGCTTCGACCAGACCCACCGCCGTAAGCCAATTCCTTCACAGCATCTATCAGCGTTTTTGAGGAATCAATAGATCGAAGCTCAAGAAGAGGTCGTGAGCGTACAAGATACCAAAGAAGTGGGAGCATCTAAAATTGTCGTGGTCGTCGCCCTAATTGCTTTATTCAGCGGAACGAACAGGTAGTGGACGGTCAAAGATCAATTGAAGCAAAGGTACATATCACGTCTTTTGCGTCGGGTTGTTACTAACTGCACCTCTATAGGGTAAGAGTGAGCTAGCTACCTAGCAAGTACATTCCTCATGCCACCATCTAAATAGGGGACGCCTACCAAGAACCGTCCCACATCGCGTTATCACCGACCCACGAATACTCAGGAAAACCTCCGCTTACCATCCAAATCGCCGCTGCGAAGCCAGTTGAAGGTGTTGCCATATCCCAGCCCATCGACGAACTAGGTAGTAACCAGGCGGGCAAGGCAGACGAAACCAACATTGAGCCTGACATGACTTTTACTCCATCACCCATTTCTGTCGCTCGGGTCGCTTCCGTCGCCGGGGAAGAGAGTGTTCCAGGGACACCCGGTGCGTCGTTCATCTATGCACACTAAACGCACTTCCTTATATATCCCGTCAGTCTCCGACACCTACTCTTCGGATGCTGGTACAGACGGTAGCGCGCCCCGTGCCCGCACCAAGGCGGAGAAGAAAAGGGCCAAACGTCTGCGCCAGAAGCAAGCGTCGAGGGAGGCGGCAGCTTTGAAGGCTGAACTCGAGGCAGCTCAGCTGGCAGTCCCAACTGTTCCTGATCAAGTGCAGGAAGCCAAAGAAGAAGAACCCAGACCAACCATAGAACAACCTGAGCCTACTGAAGCCGCTCAGTCACCTTCCGTACCTGTTGTTGCCTCTGAAGAGTCAGCAGCGCCGGTCTCTGAGGAGAGCTCTACTGAGGTTCCTGCTTCTGGACAAGGGGCTGAGCCTGCAGACGCCGGAGAAACGGCTGCCACCAAATCACCAGAAGCCAAGGTTTGGGACATCGAGGAGCCTGCAACGGCTGCCCAAGAAGACTCCGCTGAAGCCGAGCCGGTACCTGAGACAGCTCAGGAACCTGTCGAGGTGATGGCTGAGGAGCATACACCTGCTCTCCCTGAAGAATCTGAAGCTGATGCTGTTGTGGAAGGATCAGCACCGGTTGAGGAAACGTCCGAATCAGAGCTCCCTATCGAGTCGTCTCCTGCGAACCTAACCGAGGGCGAAGCTACCGAAGGAGAACCCATTATCGAGGAGGCTCCTAGGGTTGAAGCCAAACCCACGGACGCTGCTCTTGAAGTTGAGGAGGCCCTGGAGGCCAAGCCTACTGCTGATGAATCAACACCTGTAGTCGAGGATGACTCCGCTGCTGCAAGCCTTATTCCTCATTCCGGTGAACCCCCGGCAACCGTTGCAGATGAGACCAAGGATGAGGATGATACCAATGTCAACCGGGCGTCGATGATGGAGGAGAGAACTGAAGCCGAGATCGAGTATGAGCCTAGGATCGAGGAGCAGCATCATATCGAGGAAGTGCCCCAAGAAGCATCTCAGTCTCAGGAGGGCGACGAGGTATCTCTAGTTCACGAGGTGTCAAAGGTCCACGAAGCACCTCAAGCTGGAGAGGAGCACAGGGTCGAGGGAAAAGACGAAGTCGAGGAAGTCAAACAACAAGATACTCCCTCGGAGGAAGAGGTTGAGGTCAAGGCCGCCCCTGGCCATGAGGAGAAGGTACATGACGCTGCTAGTACCGAAGAGAAGGTTGACGTCGCTCCTGAAGTCGAGGAGAAACTCAGACGCTGCTCCTGAGGTCGAGGAGAAGGTCGACGTTGCCTCAGAAGCTGAGGAGACTGTTGAAACGTCAGCTAACGAAGAAGCCAACGCCGTGGAGCCCAAGTCTGACGAGCAGGTGGGGGCTGAGGATTCACCGGCCTCCCTGGTTGACCAGCACGTAGAGACCTCATCCACTGTTGAGGAGGATGTCAAACTTGAGCCCGGAGATGAGGAGAAATCCGGGGTCTTGGAGGAAGCAAGAGCCGAGGAGGAGACGTCCGGAGAAGAGCCTAAATTGGAGGATACACCCCATGCAGAAGGGGAGCCTGTCTTCGTCGTGGAAGCGACTAAGGTGGAAGAGAAGGAAGTTGATGAAGCGCCAAAGACTGAACAAGAGTTCGAGGTTGAGGTGTCAAAGGCTGAGGAAGGACTTGAGGTCCAGGACGTATCGAAGGCTGAGGAACACCTTGAGGTCGACGAACCGCTGAAGATTGAAGAGGAAGGCGGAGCGGAGCACCCTTTGGAAGTGCACCAACCACAGGACGTCGAGGTTGAAGGAGCTTCCAAACATCGTGAGGTTGCTCAAGGTTCTGAGTCCGAGGACGCACCGAAGGCCGGGCTTGAGCTGCAGAAAACGCCTGAGGCGGAGGAGGCCGAGACAAAGGAGGGATTCCATGCCGATGAGGCACTTGAGATGGCGGAGCCCATGGTTGAGGAACCTAGTTTCGAAGAGGAGGTTCTGGTCGGGGAACCCCAGGACGAACAAGCGCCGGAGGTCCAGGAGCAGAAAGACGAGGCAGGAGTCCAGACTGAAGAGCCTCCCAAGAAGGCTGAAGGGCAGGAGGCTGAGCAACCGCCTCAAGCTGAGGAGCCCAAGATAGGAGAGGTGGCTCAAGTTGAAGTGTCTCCCACGGCTGAGGAACCGATAACCGAGGAGGAGAGTCAGGTTGCCGAACCGCCCAAGCAAGAGGAGCCTATCGTCGAGGAACCTAGGATCGAAGAGAAGCCTGAACAGACGGAGCGGCCCGAAGTACAGGGTGCACGGGAGGAGCAGAATGCACAAGAAGAGGCTCGAGTTGAGGAGCCTTCAAGTCTTGAGGAATCCGGGATCGAGGGGCGGAAAGTCGAAGGAGAGACTCAGGTTGGAGAGCTCCCGAATGCTGGCATCGACGTCAGAGAAGCCCTCGGACCTGTGGGAGGACCTCAAATCGAAAAGGAGACCCCATCCGGGGAGAAATCTCAGGTCGGTGAAAAGATCCTGGTCCATGAAGAGCCTCTCGATATCGAGGAAATGCCCGACTCCAAGGTCGAAGCCGAAGCTGAAGATCCCGTTGAAGCCGATGAGCATCGTGGAGAAGGGGCTCCTGTTTCGCAGACCTTTGCCGTGGCCGCTGACCCTATAATGGAAGACGACAGGAAGCTCGGCGCCATCGTCGATGAGGGTACTGAGGACAGTCTCGCACCCCAAGAGGCTACCGTGGGGGAAGAGAGATCAACCTCACCTCATGAACTCATCCACGGAAGTTCCGATGTCCAAGTTACTGCCCAAGAACAAAACACACCTGGTCAGAAAGAACTTGAGGAAGCGGCTTCCACCCTCGAAGAGGATGATGCGGTTGCTGTCAGTCCCCCCGTTGCCGAATCCGGCACCATTGAACCATTTTCAACCCCTGCCCGCGACGACAACCCTGAGGTTAAGAGCGCCCTTCCAATCCCTGTCGATCCAGCCACGAATGAGCCTTCTGCACCTGAAGAAGTTGACCCAGAAGTCATCGTCGCCGAAACTGCAGAGAAGCTTGGAGTCGAGGCTGGCATTGTCGAGCCAGTTCCATCGCGTGCTCCGGCTCCTGTCTTGGAGCCAGAGGCGTTAGAGCCGCCTGTGGTTGAGAAGCTGGATGCCACTTTGGAGGTCGTGAAGGCGGAGGAAATTTCTCATGAACTGGAATCTGCTCTTGAGGCAGTCAGCGATCGTCCGGGGCCCAATGAACGCACCACAACAGCTCCAGTTCTTGAAGCTGCAAACGGGGTGATAGACGAACTTGACGCCCCCGTTACGGATGAAGGTGCGAATGATGGTGAAGCACAGGCGACCGCTGCGGTCGGCGAAATTGATGAAAACCACTCTGACGTCCCCGTTGCGGCAGAAGATCCTGCCAAAACTTCAGAGGATGGCCCTGGCTCTGTCACGGAGGACGGGAAGGTCGCTACGGGAGACAGTGTCTCTGGACTCTCCTTTGAACCTGCCGAAGAGACAGCTTCCCACATCTTAGGAGAAGGCAAGAAGCCATCTATCGAGTTCGGGGAGCCTCTTGCTTCCGATGTGCCCACCTTGGAGGCAGAGACTGTCAGCGAGGAAGCCACCAATGTGAACGAAGAAGCTGAAGTCGTTCCTATCGGAAATGTGCACGTTGAAGAGCCCGTTACCACAGGGAAAACGGAGGTTGTGGAGCTCGCCCATGCTGAGGAGACACCCATTGTCGGGGAGAAGCAGGTTAAAGGAGATGTCGACAGCCAAGCTGAGGAGGACGCCGCCGATGTTGTTGCGGCCCAGCTTGAAGAGAAGGTCGATGCGCCCTTTGAAGAGCCTCTTGGGAAAGAGGCGGGTGGGGATGGAGCAGACGAAGCCGTCATTGAAGAGACCCAGCCTGTTACTCCTTCCGTGCTTGTTCTAGACATTGGCTCTACCCAGGTAAGAACCTAATTTTGTGAGTACCAGTTGGTTCATCCCTCATTGACCGCACTTTCTTTTACCAGGTTACGGACACCACTGAAGAGCATCCAGAAACGTCCCGTTCACTTACCGCCGATATTCCCAAGGTAGAGCCGTCTCCAACCCTGCTCCATCGCCTTTTCTCATGATCTCGAATCCATAGCCGTCCGAGTTGTCGGTCACTCCTCCGGCTAGACCTTGGACTCCGTCCTACTCCGTCCACTCTCAGGGAAGCCCTCGCCTCCCCAATGACATATTGAATAGCGAGGTTTCCGCCAATTCCCTCTTAAATGAGGAAGCAGAGGTGCAAGACATATATGAGAAAAATCACTCGGAAGAGGCGAAGGTCGGAGGGCAAGATTCTACAGAAGGTATGTCGAAAAAAGCATCGCCGCTCCTGGTTGATTGGCGGTATCCGTGGATAGCCACTGACTACCTGCCCCTAACAGCCGCCGCTGGTAACCTTTCTCAGTCTACGGCCGAGCCCGAGGTTTCTGTCAAGGAAGCAGATGCTTCCTCCCTTGTTCCTGCTGTGGAGGAAGTGCAGAGCTCTGAAATGGATAATATCACAGCACCAGTTCCACTAATCGCCCCCATCCCTGTCGCAGGTTCATCTTGGGTACCCTCATACTCTGTTAGCCGTCAAGGTAGCCCGCTGCCGAAGACTCCTGAGCCCTTGGAAAAATCCCTCCCCCAAGAGGACGCCGCTACTCAGGTTCCCGTTGCAGCGGAATCGTTCTGGAACGGTGTCAAAGCTGTTGAAGATGAGAAGGAAGCAACCCGTGAGTGAGGGNGAATTAGACCAGTTGGAATGTACTGAAAATTTGTCTCATAGAACCGACTGAGATNCAAGTCCCAAAATCTCGGTGAGCAGACTTCAACNCCCGAGACCCCGAGACCAGCACATGCCAACCATACCTCAGCCATCCTTCGAGATGCACTCGCGAGGTGAGCATTTCTCAATCTCCATNTCTTGTTTCTTAACCGCTTACATCGATATCAGCGGACCCTTCGGACCTTCCTCGANTGGGCTTGTTCCTCCTGAGACCCCCGCTCGCACGAGGTTGGAGTCAACCTCTTCTTCCTCCCGACTTGTTCCTGGCGGTTGGTTCAGTCCNCGTAAGGGCTCTCATGATGAGAGTCGTCCCTCCTTGGAAACAGCTTCNGGTCAGTTCATCGCTTCCCCGGGGTTCTCCTCCCCCATTGACTCGGCTCCAGTGCTTCATCCGATCTCTACGAACAACCTTAATGTCCCGTCTACTGAGATGGGGCAGAATAGTGCATCACCCAGCAGAAAGAAGTGGTGCACAATCATGTAACCAGATTCTTGGCTTGAGTCCTTGACATGGTCTATNTTTCTNTTCCTGTTGCTTCGTTCAGCGCGTNTCTGTTGTTATGACCATCACGATTACATGATTGAGGCTGCTGGCGTAGTCTATCGAAGGTTTGCCCTACGAACCCTCTGTGACCTGTANGCCATGTTACCTTGTACATACCTTTTTTCGTCTATCTACAAATGCAGGATTTAGCACAAATATATTCGTACATACCTTCCCCGAATTCTNGGCAGATCACGTCATTTCCTACGCTCTCCCTTTTCCTTCTCCGTCCTCGCGTGGCAGGTGNATTCGTCTATGGAAGGGGGATACNTGCCAGATCGCCAGTCGTCTCTCACTGTAAGCTTTGGTGGCCCGGTTTCTGGCGGATTGTTCCATTTATATCCGCCTTAACCTAAAATAGAAAATTAAGCCNNANCCCATCCCAAGCTCAGNCNAATCAGCAGCNNCATCGCGCCCACAGGCGCAGCAAGACCCAGAATAATAATTGAATTACTGAAGCCGGAATTCTCCGAGACCAGGGGCAGTGGCTGTCACGAGGGCCGCCACTTCAGTCTGCTGAGGCTTGCGGGTGAGTCCCTTCGGAGATGACCGACTATGTGGAAGGGCTTACCTTCAAGTATATGACGACATGAACTTCCACCACAGAGGGTATCAGAACGCGACGTGACACGGAAAAGACACACGTGTACCGCACGTCCTGGCTTATTCAATGCTGGCGTTTGCAGTGCATCTAGAGGTTGCTTCGCGATGCNGTGTATGCTTCAATGTGTTNTCCACGCGTTGCATGGCTGTACGTTTCTACACCCTTTCTTGAGTCTTTNTACTCCCTTTATCTCTTTGGAAGNTGCCGGATGCATCCCTTGGCCATGACTGTCAACGCGGCGGGATCCCCACCCGACTACAGTCCAGCTGCGAGCTGGAAAGGTGTACANGCCGTATGAGAACATTGAGACCTAACTATTGGGGACAGCTACCCGCAGTNTCCCCACGCACAGGTCAGCTAGACGTTGCACACCTTCCCAGATTAGGNTATGTCNGAGTCTCAAGGGAGGAAGCTTTTAACATAGCCATCCCCAGCGTATTGTTCGTTTATAAGTACACGCATCTGNAATGAATGTGTGTCATTAGANTTCTATGCTCCCCACTTCTTCCTCNCCGACCCCCATGNGNACACTCATGGTATAGNGTTCACCGTTTACCGTTTACCAGCNATCGCTAACAGTGNGTGCNCATATTGACAGGGNAGAGTNTACAATAGCATCCTGGCTCTCGTTGCNCGCCNTTACCAGCTCCTTAGGCGCCGGTCGCGGGCGCTTACACNGTCCCTCATACGGGTATTTCTGATCTTCTTGGAGCAAGTGTCCCCGCGGGTTTAGCGCNTGCTCATTTAGCCNCATTCAGGGACANCCNAAAGCCGACGAGTCACACAAGGTAAGGATTCTACAACCATGNGCGATTCCCGNTACCATGAATGATGACGCCCCAATGCCCATCGTAGGACCCCCACCCCACGCCGGCGATGGACACNGCANGTNGACAACCAGAGATTCNGATAACCCTNGTANACGCGACGCANCACGTCAACTTCCTTCCCAGCCAGCTGTTCATCAATGTGACTGANGCCTCCCTCTCCGAGTTNAATGTNATATCGCAGACNCCGCAGGCGGACCTTNACAGCGCAATAGTCNGAGGNCGACATGTCCACCTCAAGAAATACCGCATTCTCAGNGGTTCGCNACCTCCNGACCGTTTNAATGCATTGGTCAAGGTCCGCNGCTCTCTGACTGTACATCGGGGTATGCATGCTAACGTCTGGCCCTTCCGATGCGTAGGCCATGANCANCGACGTCGTTATGTCGTCCAGCCTGAGCCATGCTAGGGTTGCCCCTTTCATGGGAGCGTATCAAGTAGACGGCGACATTGACAGAACCTACTTGGTTCAGGCGCCCTACGACACAATNATGCGGTTCTTGGCGAAGAGGCCCGAGGCCAACCGCAAGTCGTTGGTCCGTANAGATCTTACAAAGTTCTTGGAGTGATCCTGANGCTGTGNCNGCCCATCTCATAGTTGAAAGATGTTGCGGAAGGGCTTGCGTATCTGCATAGCGGAAACATCGTCCANGGAGGTATCAGCGATAAGGCCGTCNTTGTCGATGATTCAGGCAGAGCTTTCCTGTCTGACTTTTCGATGGCTTATAGCGTCGGGTCGCAGTTCGAGCCCACAACGTATATACAGAGCATGAGGTCGGCATTGCACAACCTCGTGCGGCAGGCACCAGAGCACATGGAAGGGCTGTTGGTCGACGATTGCGTAGCCCCAACCAAGGCTACTGACATATATGCATTGGGGTGCCTTGCCCATGAGGTGTGTGTCATCTTCTTTCATCGTGACGATGAACTGCACTGAGATACCATTGGCCTTCCCAGATCTTCGTAGGTAACCGCCCCTTCGAAGAGCTCATGAAGTACCCACAGCGCCTCGCCATTTGCATGATCATAGATGCTGTCGTCACGGAACGCCGGCGCGCTGCCAGACCGGAAGTGGGCAGTGAAGCGTTCGTTAGGCACGGCTTGACCGAGGAGATTTGGGCGATGATTGAGACCTGCTGGAGTTGCGACCCTCATACCAGGCCGGACGTGCACACCGTCTGCAGGATTCTATCTTCCGACGGTGTCNCAGATGATGGCCAAGGTGAGGGTGAGTGAGCGGCGAGATCAAAATCCCGTTCAACCGCGCTCCAGGTTTCTCGGATCCCATGTCTACGTCCCGTGTCCTATTCGTGCCCTTGTTATAGATATCCACATGTATCCTGTAGTTCTGCCATATCTATTAGTTCTAAAGTCGAACACATTGACGTCCTCGGATGAACCTCACTGCGTAGGAATTGGAAGTAATTCGTGATATAGGCACTCCGCTCCAACAGAATTGTAATGTATGAAGTTATCGCATCGAACGGGAAGGGCGCATTGCTAAGGGTAGTCCCGATAGGACGTCACAGCCTCGACCTCGCAGCAGCGTCATGGATGTGAGCATTAGTTGTCCGCGTTTCCTTGCGCATTTGTTCAATCGTGTCTCGGTATAGATCATGCTACAATGGCAAATGTGAGGCCACCTGTACCAGCCATCTCATTATCCTGACTAGACTCACCTTAATGAGGCCCCATACACCGGTGGCAGCGTTTGCACCGATTCCGTCTGCAATCTGCTCCGCCTTGGCAATGATTTCGGGAGTCTTGCCGTCTACAATGGCATCAAGCAATCCATCGCTCAACGCTTCTTTCGGGGTGAAGCGGTGTCCTTCGAGCGCGATCTTGCGGTGGAGGCGGTGATCCCCTACTTTAGCCCGGAGCACAGCAGCGAAGGACAGCGGCCAGTGAGCCCCAAAATGAACCTAAGATAGAGTCCACACACTCAGTATTATGCTTGTCGGGAGGAGGGTGAAGGCGTTACTTCGTTCATAGAGAGCCATGCGTTACGCTTACTCCCATCTGTCATGACGCGGTAGTCACATACGAGGGAGAGCATCAAACCTCCAGCAAAGCAGTGTCCATTAATGGCTGCAATGGTCGGAACTGCAAAGGAATTAACACTGAGCTGAGATTGCAGGTCAATGAAACCTACTGGGAAAGGTGAGAATCCGGATGAGCATTGGATCGAAAGTGACTGGAGGAGCGTCGTAAAGTCAGCTTCAAGCTGAGATTAAGCGACATAGGAGGGCGATGCACCAGGGAAGAAGTTCAAGTCCTTAACCGCCCTCTCGAAGTCCAACCCTGTTGTACTGGGTATCAGAACATGCTCCCGACGCATGTAGTCAATTATATGCACGCACCATTGCTGAAGAACTTGTCTTGGTCGCGTCTGCCAGTGATGATGAGCGCACCGTTACCCAGGTCTCTCTTCTTCTGCGCCTGGGCTTCTCCCCACTGTTTCCGCCACTGCCTTTTCCACCTCGTCGAGGGCTGGCTTTTATACCGGTGTTGACGAATTCCGTGGTCAACCGGTTATCTTGTCCATTCTTCAACTCGATAATCCAGAGGTGGGGCTTGGCTAATAGGAGACTGTCCCCNNNAGTATAGTGTACATTGGTATCTCGNANNNCACGCACGATGGGTGAGTTCCAAGAAGGGGCCGCTTCGGAGTTGGCGGGGTAGGNGATGGACGCGGCCATGGCTCTCGATGATTATCTGTAGGAAGAGAGAGGGGTAGAAGGCCCGGTGTAATGTCAAGCGCTTATATTCCGGCCGTCGAAACCACCGCTCATCGCATGTGATTGAATGATGAGCAAGCTCCCCGAGCCGTAACAGATCTTGCCCGGAGGATTGTGCTGTTGGTGGGGAATGTCATGAATTCGATCTTCAAAGGGCGTATGCGCATCTTGGCCAGGGACCGTCGCCGTCGTCGGGCGGTCGTCGTCAAGAGTGATGTCGCAAAGGCAAAATGACGGCGAGGAGAGGTTGTGGCAAAACAAAGCAAAACAACTTCCACCTGCTTTCTTACGTCCAACATGTCCACCAGGGAGGAGACCTACGCAAAAGTCAAGGGTANGTCTTCGCAGATCTCTGTACGCCTACGCCTCTGAATGCGCCACTTGTAGCGCAGCTCGAGCAGAGGGAGCACATCCTGCGCGAATCGTGGGTTAAGGCCATGGAGGCCCGCCTGGTCCAGGANGAACTCGGNAAGTGCCAGAAGGCAGAGGGTGTGAATCACTACGAAAACTGCAAGTGGTTGGCAGACAAGTACCTGGACATGTTGAAGGAAAACAGGGTGCGTGGCCATAGTTCTGCACATTGTGCNCGTACTTACTNCTCCCACCTCCTTAGCTCAAGGGCTACAGGCGGATAGATGTGTAACAGCGTCGTTNTCCAGCCTTGATATATTCACGCGTCTTTCTTCTCTCCCTGCAACGCCGACCTTCTGCTCCTATTTACCAGAAGTCNCAAAGATTGCGTTCACCACCAGCGCCTCGGACGAACTGAAGCAGCTCATGAAACGGCGTANAACCATAGATTTAGTTCCAAATGATACTACATATTACCAAAACGCCAGCAATCGCNCAAGCAGGGACCCTCAAAGCTCTTCCTCCATTCGAGTTGTTCGACCTACCAGACGTTCAGTCAAATTCATTGNATTAGTTCGGGCACGTACGAGCNCGTTGATGAAGGCGAACCTCCAGTGGGAGTACCGTTTGCCGTTGAGGTGGACACGCTTGGGTTGCCCACCAAACCGCTGGAGTTGAATGCTCGCGTCGTATTTGACTGGAGCACCCAGCTGATGCCACCGAGTACATGCGAGAGGAATACCGGGTCCTGGTTGGCAACATCCGTCAGCGTTCGCCCAGGTCTTCGCGCGGCTGAAGGGAAGGACTTGCCCTCCAGGTCTCGTTCAGATGCCCAAGACTGGTGTAGAATGTCCTCCCGGCGGTTCCAGATTCAGCACCGGCGCCTCTCTCTTGGTACCAAGCTCAAGAATTGATACGGTTAGCTTCGCTTCACTCTGCAGAACAATCGCGCCTTACCCGTTGGATGAGGAGTGCCTTGGTCAAACCGCCGTGGACCGTCGTCTGTGTAGGTCGACTCATCTGCCGACAGCACCACAACCGCGCCTATATCTCTCGGGTCAGACTCAAAATTGTACCTGAGAGCCACCCAGTCATTAGTGCATTAGTGCTCAGCNNAGAGNGCCTAAAATNAGGTCGGCTGTACTTGCATCTCGTCTTGTAAGNTCCATTGTGAAGGGACACCGCTTGTGCTTGGATGCGTTGGACCAACAACATTCACAGTCTATCAAAACGAGAACGAAGTGGACGCAAGTTAATTCGCGTATTGAAGCGAAGAGAACACTGTTGGAAAGGATGCACTGACAGCTCGCTGCAACTCCGCGTGGTAGTCGAATCGCGCGCCTGATAAAATGAATTGACTTTAGACGCCCGCGGCCAAAGTTCTCCNGNGGTAAAGGGACAGACGAAACGTTCTGAGAACATACCTAGTTGGCGAACGAAGAAAGTAGTGTTGCGCAGGCAGTCNGAAGCCGAGTGAATGCCAACAAAGTTTCCCCCAGAGTTGAAGTACNTCTGGAGGGCGGCTTTNCCNGAATCATCGAGGACTGGGGGNAGGTTGNGTGGGGAGATGTTGAAANAGGATCNGTGAATCTCTTTGAAGGGGGNTTGTACCACGAGGAGAGTTACTCACTCTCACCGACCGTGCTCAAGAACACAACCGCGTCGTAATTGGCGAGGTTAGAGTCTCTGAACGCGGTTCCATCCTCCGTGTTCTCAAACACAACATTGATCGAGTTCTGGTTGTCTTTCAAGCTCTGAATTGCAGTCGGTATAGAGTCATGGCGGAATAGTCCGTCTTCAGTTGCCGAATAAATGAGGACTCTCGGGGAGCCTTGCTGAGCGTTGGTAAAGCAGAGAGACGCGAGTGCAAGCAGGATATANCCGTGTAGATGAAGCATAGTAGGTACAATGCCAGGCGCAATGAAANGGTGGGAGGTGTTAGTGCTAAGAGCACAGGCGCATGAGGCCGTGGAGTACAACTGAGGCCCACGCTGGCCCACGGTTCCAATGTGCCAAGCGCCTTGGGCCAAATGATGACATATTGTCTCCTTGGCCTTCGAAGCTGAGAGATGGATGGATGACTCAAGAAAGCAGGCATCAGATGAAACTGGCAGCAATAGATTAGGTGTATATGTACTAGCAAGTAACAGATAGTGTGAGCGAATTAGATGTATGAGTGGGTCAGTCCAACAATGAATGAGTTGTGAGGAATGGTATGAGCAAGTGGAAGGTGGGTCTGGAGTGGAAAGCAAGATATCTACAGATACATGGTTACAAAGCAAGAAAGGTGGATGAGAGGAGAGAATAGCGCTGTTGGACGGTCTACTTGTGGGTCGGCATTCGGGCTCGTCGCCCTCGTCGTCATCCTCGTCTTCCCAATCGGAGTCATCGTCATCGAAATGGCCATCGAGGCCGCCGTCAAGGAAGGAAGACCGCAATTCACCGATGTCGGACTCCTCAAATGGCACTTCGTCCACAATATCAGGGAGAGGTTCCAGGTCTTTTTTCTTGGGGGGCAAAAGGGATTCGAGCAGCTAAAATGGCATAATTAAATGGCAAAGAACGCACAGACACCGAACCGAGCACAAACCTTGCGATCGATCGTCTTCAACCAGTCGTCACTGGGCATCTCCAGTTCGAGGATGACGTGAAGGTCACCTTTCTGGTCCGGACGCTTGTATATAGGCATGCCCTCTCCCCGAATGATGATTGTATCGTGGGGCTTGATAACCTTGCCAGGAGGACTGGACACCTTGATTCCGCGCCCGTCAAGGTGGGTGAGGAGGATGCGATCAAAGCCAAGGAGAGCTTCGGAGAGGGTGATAGTGACATGAGTTATGAGATCGTCCCCCATGCGCTCGAACGACTCGTGCTTTTGAGTTTTGAGCACAAACGTAACATCACCTGGAGGCACGCCAGGCTAGTGTGTATGGTTAGATGCGTACCGGCACCAACGACACGAGTAAAGATGTACTTACGTGCTGATCGCCTGCGCCATGGAGAACGATTCTGTACCGATCGGGCATTCCTCTCTCAACGTGAATTTCTTGACGATTCTTCTCTTTTACGACCTTTTCACCCTTGCACTTTTTGCACCTGTATAAGTGTTAATTGTCGCAGTTACAGAAGATCGAGGAACTACGCACTTTTCCTTTTCCTTCAAACGTTCGCCAGCACCCTTGCAGTCACGGCACTGAGTCCGACCTACTTGCATCCTATCTCTGCTGCCCGTCGTCGAAGTGAAGGTTGTCCATCCCTTGCCATCACACGTGGAGCACTGTTTAGGTTTCGAGTTTCCGCGGGCGCCCGAGCTACGCGAGGCAAGCTTAGCACCGGTCAAAGCGTCCCAGAGAATTGGATCTGCCTTACCCTTGACAAGATCCACAGACAGCTTCCTTTTCGAGGTTCATTTTGACGGTTTTACCATTGTAGAGATCTTCAAGCGTAACCTCATAGGGCACCGTGGTATCCTCGCCTTTCGACCGCCTTCCTGCTCCGAAATCGAAACTAAAACCGAAATGCATGCCAGACTGTCCAAACATTTGGGCAAACATGTCGTTGGGGTCCATGCCACCTCCACCCTTGGCGAGCCCGTCCATGCCATATTGGTCGTACACCTCTCGTGTATTTGGGTCATTCAGGATTTCATAGCTGAACAGCAACGCGACGTGATCAACTCGGGTGGATACACCCTAAAATTCAAAAGAAGACGTACGCCGCGGCCATCTCCTGGAATTTCTGACCTGCATCTGGGTCGTTGATGTTTTTGTCCTGTTACGATGCGATGGCGTCAGGATCGAAGGGAGGATGCAGCGTGTACGGAGATACCAACGGGATGGTGTTCCTTGGCCTAAACTGGGTCAATTCCAGGTGAATGAAGCTGAGGGCGTGATAAGAACCTTTTTCTTGTATGCTTTCTTGATATCGTCTGCGGAATGCGTTAGTCGGTGGATAGAAGAGTGGCAGTCACGCAACGTGCCTTGCGTCGCGTCCGGGGAGACACCCAAAAGGTCGTAAAGGTCGGTGTCAACAGGCACTGAGCGTCAATGTCCGTTAGATATGCACTTATAAGACTCTGACAGTCACATACTTTTGGGCTGGTCGCGCTGGGTGAGTGAGAGCCAGCTCTTGACTCTGCTGCTGTCGTCCAATGGATTTCGTGTTTCCACCCTCAGTCACGTGCGGCGGAGCTTGAACATCCAGCGCGCAAGAAATTTCACAGTGATCACCGCTCTCCTCTCTCCTCATCCCGCACGCTGTCTGTCACGGTGAAGGTGAGCTTGAGCTTCTTTCAATCTCCTCGATGTGATGCTTCAATTTCTTATCTACATTGGCGGAGCGCTCTCAAACGCGTGTCGAAACCTTCTGTTCAACCTGATCCATTACATCCTTACTATTGGAACTTTTACTAACAGGAAATTCTCCGCAGCTTATCACCGCCTCAGCCAACACGAGCACTCCCCATTCCTTGCTCTATATTCGGCCTTTTAGTCATCCTCGCCTTACCTGTCTATGTCCATAGCGCCCCAATGAACTTTTATTTCGAGGCGAGCAAAGTCCTGGACCGTCTTGATGCCAAACAAGGTTCTATCAAAGGCCTTATCGCAACTCTGCCCGAGAAGAGCAGGAAGAGGTCTGCCGCGTTGATCATTGAGACCCTCAAATGTGAGGCATTTCGCTCGACCTGTCGTCAGAGTGAGATCATCAACATGCATCTGCGTAGACAAACCCGTTCTGCTCGAAGTCATAAAGGCGTCGGGCTTGATGAAGCAGGAGCGGAAGGTTAACTCAATAAACCTTGCGCTTGTCCTCACCCATGACTTGCTGCTGGCGGGAGGCATACAATCCGGAGACGGACCGATTAAGCAAGCAATCTTGAGGCACAAGACCCGGTTGAATGGCGAGTTCACAAAACTCAAAATAAAACGGGGTGTTGTTTCAACGGCAGAGCTTGCTCAGGCTGCTGACGAGCGATCAGGTACTTGCGGCGCGTCGAATGCCCATTGCTGAAAACGGAGCTGATTGTTTATTCGCAGCTCAGATACCCCGATATGTGAGAGTTAACACGGCGTTGTGGTCGACACCGCAGGCGATCAAGTATCTTGAGGACCATGAATTTACCCTGAAAGAAGCCATCTCGCCTAGGTAGGAGAGGTTGCAGATTCTGCCACGGTTGCGAACTGATGGCACTATTCAGCGCATACAATCCAAAGGAGTTTGCGAAGGACGCCCATATACCGGACCTGCTGCTGTTTGCGCCTCAAACCTCCTTCGCGGATGACACCGCTTATCAAACCGGTAAACTCATACTGCAGGACAAAGCCTCATGCTTCCCTGCGGCGGTTCTATCCCCTCCCGCGTCCGACAACGCCGTCGTTATTGACGCTACCGCGGCTCCTGGTAATAAGACGTCACATCTTTCGGCGCTTATGAAGAATAAGGGGAAGGTTAGGGGGTTTCCCCTGTCTTTCAAACTACTTATCCCCTCTGATCCGTCGAATCATAGCTGTATGCCTTCGAGAGGGATGCCAGGCGTTTCAACACCCTCAAATCCATGCTTTCCAAAGCACAATGTACCAATGTGGTGCCCACCCACAAGGACTTCCTCACCGTCGATCCTAATGACGAAGATTACGGTGAGGTCACGCATATGTGAGTACCATCTAACCATCCCATCCCTTCCCCGCCTGGGTTGACCACACCGCCTAGTCTCCTTGACCCATCATGTAGTGGTTCCGGGATCGTCAACCGTCTCGACTTCCTTCTCGAATCAGGTATGATATGACACCCATGCCATAGATCGAACGCCTAAATAAGCTTACGCCCTCGGCCCCACCGAATAGGTTCGAGGGAAGGTGACGATGATATAACCGGTGACAGACTCGCAAAACTCGCGGCCTTTCAACTCAAGATGATCAAACATGCAATGAAATGTACGTCTTCGAATTGCACTACTTTCGGGTGGTCTGGGTTTGGCGCTTGCGGCTTTTGACCCACCCTCATTCGCACCTGAACCTGACCCCAATCTCTGGCTCTTTCACAGTTCCTAAGGTGCAACGGATAGTATATTCGACATGTAGCATCCACGCCACAGAGAACGAGCATGTAGTCCGCGAGGCGTTGGCTTCCGAAGAGGCTAGAGCGCACCAATTCTCCTTAGCTCCACGAAACGAGGCTCTCCCCACTTGGCCGCGCCGGGGATTGGCGAGTGAGATGAATTCCGAGAGTAGGCACCATCGATTTTCTTACTCCAATCCCATGGCTCACATTGCTTCATGCAGAAGACGCAGAGTCCGTGATTCGTTGCTCCCCAGGAGAAGATCTTACAAATGGGTTCTTTGTATCGTGCTTTGTTCGTGGCAACCTAGCAAGCGGACATCTCAAACGGAAGGCCGAGGCGGACGTTGATAGCAGCGCTAAGCCACCATCCCAAAGGAAGTCCAAAAAACGCAAGACTAAAAAGGCGCAAAGCACATAGCTAAGCGCTAAGCAATGGCGAGCATTTTTCGTGCATCTTTAGTTAAGGCTTAGCCGGTAGCCGCTTGTGTCACTCTCGGCCTAGCTAAAGCACAAATATGTGTATTGCGTTATGTATTTGGCGCGGTCGCGGGACGTACAGAGGTTGGCGAGACTCTTAAGGGGGGTCAGTCGATCGTGGGGTGCTTCAAGTCAGATTCAAACGGGATATAAAGCGAATCGATTGACACAGGGAAAGTGAAAGAGTTACCAGAGCTCGAATAAAAGAAAGGACAGGCTACGAGGGTGAGTCCTATACGAGTTAAGCGCCGTACACTGGCAGTTAGACATACACGAAAGGAAGGATGAGAACTGGTTAATAAGGTTAGATTAGGACATCTGTTGCTGGGCATATTGGCCTTGATAATAGGCCGCGTAGTTGTAGTCTTGTTGTTGACCGTATCCAGCGGACGCCTGGCCGTATCCTTGCCACTGCGATGAGGAATCGCCATAGCCGCCTGAGGTTCCGGGGTAACCGCCGTAGCCACCTTGGGGCGCGCCA
>JANDKE010002240.1:0-10404 GCA_027627275.1 Coprinellus aureogranulatus
TCTTGCCGTATCGAGTCCCCGGTCCAACACACATAACGTGTTTCATGACTGAGAAGGGAGTGTGTCATGGCTTGAGCGCGTTCTACGGAACTATCTCGCTGTTTGTTAAGCAGGATCTGAAATTATTTATGAGGGCAAGCTTTCTCGAACCTGGTCTTTACCACCGCCTCCCGCTATGAAGCTTGGGTATACGGCACTGGGGCTTCTGCCTCTCATCGGGCTTGGTGCGTCGCGTGCAATTCAGGAAATAGCGCGCCCATACTGAACGCTCTTCTTGTAGCTCTCGCCCAGGACTCATTCATCGACCCGGACAATGGCATCCAATTCTGGGGGACCACGGACCCTGTCCATGGCGTCACCTACGGCTACACGCTCCCTCCTCTGAACGCGGGGTACGATGAATTCATTGGTGAAATTGTGGCGCCCATTGAGGCCAAGTGGGTTGGAGCTTCTCCCAACGGTGGAATGTTGAACAATTTGCTGCTCGTTGCTTGGCCCAACGAAGGGAAGATCGTCTTCTCTCCTCGCATTGCTAAGTACGTCGTTGCCTAACGCTGTGGAAAGACGACGCTCTAATTCCATCCGTTCCATCCACAGCTCCTACACGCTTCCAAGGTAACGCGCACATCCATCTCACCTGCTCCTTCGGTGGACTTATACATCGTTCCAGAGTGTTGGAAGGACCTGTAGTTACCAGTCTGCCATCAAGCAAGGTCAATGCGACACATTGGAAATGGGTTTACCGCTGCCAACATTGCATCAGTGCGTTTCTTTGTCTGTACCGAGCGATATTCTTGGACTAATTGGCCTCCGCATAGCATGGGAAGGCGCCAATGGACAGGTCACCCTGCCCGTCGATGGTTCTGGAGCTGCTGCATGGGCATATTCCTCCGTCGCAGTCGCGAACCCGTCAGACCCAGCATCGTCTTTCTCTCAACACACGGATTGTAAGCAGCCTTGGAATTGACGGCTTCTTTCGCGTGCTCATACCGCTCTCACCAGTCGGTTTCTTCGGTATCGACTGGGCTTCAGCTCACGTCTCCAAAGCGCAATACGATGCATGGGCAGCTGGACAAACCGGAACTCCTGAACCTACGCCGACTACTACCACCACGCCTCCTACGCCGACTGGTCCCACACCAACTGTTGCTGTGAGTGCTCCTCCAAGGATGTCTCGAACCTCACGGCTAACTCGGCCTCATGAATATAGCCCACCCCTTACGACTACATCGTCGTGGGAGCAGGGCCTGCAGGCCTTGTTACTGCTGATCGCCTGTCGGAAGCCGGGAAAAAGGTTCTTCTCATTGAGCGAGGAGGCCCTAGTCTTGGCACCACTGGTGGAACCTATCAACCCGATTGGCTAAAGGGCACGAACGTAACTATAGCTTATATCTTCCCGAAAAAGTCTTCGCTAACATATATGTTGTAGTACACCAAATTCGACGTCCCCGGCTTGTTTGGTAGGATGGTTCTGAGTTGCCGAGAGACCACCGTGCTGACATGCTGCAGAAACTATGTTCCAGGACAGCAATCCCTTCTGGTGGTGTAAAGACATCAACGTTTTCGCCGGCTGCCTTCTTGGAGGTGGAACAGCTATTAATGGAGGGTGAGCGCCGCTGCAACTGCCAGGGGTGAACGTTCAGGGAGCTAACTCCAAATCGTAGTCTTTATTGGTATCCACCCGACTCAGACTTCGCCACCGCCAATGGCTGGCCTGCATCGTGGAGAAATCATCAGCAATACACCAACAAGTTGAAGCAGCGCATTCCCAGCACAGACCACCCCTCGACTGACGGAAAGCGATACCTAGAGCAGACGTATGATGTCGTTGAGAGACTCCTGAGGCCTATCGGTTACCGCGACGCGGTCATCAACGACTACCCCAACTTCAAAGAGAAGGTCTTCGGCTATAGTGCATTCTCTGTACGTTCAACTGCCACTCCCCCATGGATATGAGAAGGCTGATAGGGAGTCCGCTAGTTCATCGATGGCAAACGTGCAGGGCCCATCTCGACTTACTACAAGACTGCCGTCGCTCGCAAGAATCTGGTTTACAGCCAGAATACCCTCGTGCAGCACGTCGTCCGCAATGGCTCCAGAATCCTTGGCGTACAGACCGACAACCCTTACATCGGGCCCGCCGGCTTCGTCCCCCTTACGGACAAGGGTCGTGTCATTCTCTCTGCCGGTTCCTTTGGTTCCGCCCGGCTGCTCTTTAAGAGCGGCATCGGTCCAAAAGACATGCTCGACATCGTCAAAGGACACGCTACTGCTGGTCCCAACTTGCCCGCAGAGAAGGACTGGATTGATCTGCCGGTTGGAGAGAACGTCTCGGACAACCCAAGTATTAACTTGGTGTTCACGCACCCGGAAATCGACGCGTACGAGAACTGGGCGCAGGTGTGGTCTAGCCCAAGAAAGGACGACGCGGAGCAGTATATCAGGGACAGGTCGGGCGTCTTTGCTCAGTCCTCACCTCGGTGCGTACTATCCTCTTGCTTTTTACTGTTCCCACTGTCCTGACAAACTAAACAGTCTGAATTTCTGGCGTTCCATCGAAGGAAGTGACAAGAAGGTCCGCTGGCTGCAGGGTACAGCCAGGCCTGGTGCTGCTTCAGTCGAGACCCAGTTCCCATACAACGCGACGCAGATCTTTACTATCACGACCTACCTGTCTACCGGTATCACTTCGCGTGGAAGGATTGGCATTGATGCCGCATTGACTGGCCGTGCTCTCAAATCCCCTTGGTTCCTTGACCCTGTTGACAAGGAGGTGTTGATCAAGGGTATTAATGAAATACTCTCGAGCGTTCGATTCGGTGAGTCGAGCCTTCAATGCATTCAAATATACTTCTGATGTTCGTATTCTAGTCGAGGGCTTGAAGCTCATCACTCCGGACAACACCACCACCATCCAGAACTACGTCGACAGCTACCCTACGGGCAACCTTAACTCGAACCATTGGGTGGGCTCCAACTCGATCCTCAAAGTGGTCGATGAAAATACCAAGGTCTACAAAACCGATAACCTTTTCGTCGTAGACGTCAGTGTGCTCGTACTCGTCTGCCCAGGCCATCTGACTCACCAACTTATGTCCAGGCGTCTATCATCCCTTCTATGCCCATGGGTAACCCACAGGGTTCGATTATGGCAACGGCAGAACAGGGAGTAGCAAAGATCCTCTCTCTCAGTGGAGGTCCTTGAGATTTCTGTGATGCTGGGTGCTCAAGCCAGGCTCTACAGTGTTCTCTGTGGATCTTTACCATCCCGACTAAACTGTATACCTCTATGATACAAGCTTCATGAATTAAGTTACCCTGTGGACAGATTCTGCAATGATGTGTGCCTCTGGTAGGGCATTGCTTGCCTACTTGCTACTCGCTGAAGGGAGCCCGTGGATGTCTGTTCTGTCTGGGAGGGCGTTCAGCTGAAAAAGAACAACAGAGCTCAACGTACCCCTTGAGGCAGAGCATTAATGGGGTAGTGGTAACCTGGGTCGTTGCCATCGACCCGCCGGGGGTTCGATTCCCCCTTAATGCATGCTAAGTTTTTGCTTCTAAGCCTTTTGCCCCTACAAGATGGAATCTGCAGTGTAGCAAGCGTTCATGAGATAGGTTTGGTCTGTTTGTATGCTTCTTTATGCCTCCCACAGTCCTGGACCTCCTTCCAATCTCCCCACTCGCAAGATCTCCTAATGGGGGGCAACTTGAAGTTAGTCGAGACTCAATATCAGGCTGCTCGGTATATCGGGGGAGCAGAACTAGTCCTTAGTCGGAAGACATACTTACGCCCTGAAGTCCCTGGCACCCCCGCAACAAGGATAGGCGCCCAAGGCTGGGCGCTAGTGGACTGCGGTTTGCTTTGACTGGACTCGGCAAACACCGACTGAGCTTCAAATTTCTTTTCCATCATCCTTGCCCGGCGTCACACTTGTGCCATTCGATAGCAGCCCAAAATGTCGCAGCAACGGACACAACTCTGGGCAGCGGAAGCCGATATCGACGAGGACATTGACCTCAACCTCGCCATTGGGAACTAGCANGNCCAGAACGATCAGTACGACGATGGTGCGTTCAACCGGTAGAGTTGGAAATAGTTTTGACAATAACACCTATCTACCGCGCAGTGCCCATTCAGCAACCCATCGATGAGGCCACCCTTCTGGCTGTGCAACAACATATGGTCCAGCAAAATGCATTTGCTCAGATTCCCGACCCTGTGAAAGCTGTCAGTCGAATCGTNCAACACTGCTNATGGGTGTTGATCTATTGCACAGTTCATCGTTCACTTCCACCAAGCNGTACTCGACAACAACCTCCCAGAGATCACCGTTGCATACGAGAGTGGNTGGAACAAGTACACGGAGAAGTACTANGCGAAGACNGANTGGCCTGAGGCGGAACTCATCGCTCCTCTTGTGAACGATGGTGCGTCGTTCGGNTTTCACATATATTCAATGTAGCTAACTGTCGCAGACCCCATCTTCCTTATCCTTTACCGCGAGCTCTACTACCGCCATGTCTACTCAAGACTCCAGCCCAACATCGACGATCGGTANCACTCCTACGAGAANAGTTGCGAANTGTTCAANTANCTCNTGAGTGCGTCNCATCTTNANGAGANGNTTANTNCATCTCCTTACCTCCNTCGNCAGACTCNGATGGCCCTGTTGAGCTGGAATTGCCAGAATCNTGGNTGTGGGATATCATCGACGAGTTNATCTACCAGTATCANGTCTTNTGTTCATGGAGATCGAAGCCCAAGAACAAGACCGATGACGAACTNGTTATGCTNGCTGAAGGNGGCCCNGTCTGGAGNTCCTACAGTGTCCTCAACGTCCTTTACTCCCTCATGCAAAAGTCCAAGNTCAACGAGTACATTGTGGCTCANCGGGAAGGCAAATCGCCTGAAGAGATCGCTGAGATTGTCGGTGAATATGGCCAGCGCCCGCTTTACCGCCTNCTTGGNTACTTCAGTATCATNGGCCTTCTCCGCGTTCATGTCNTGCTTGGTGACTTNACCCTCGCCTTGAAGGTCATGGACAACATCGAGCTCAACCAAAAGGTTCGTGGCCNCAATCCTCNCAGCATNNNTTTACTGAAANGCACTCCAGAATCCCTTCACNCGAGTCACNGCATGCCATGTAACGACCTACTACTACGTCGGGTTCTGCTACATCATGCTNCGCCGGTACCCAGACGCCGTCCGCACNTTNGTCACCATCCTCAACTTCATCATGCGCATGAANCAGTACCACACNCGCAGCTACCAATACGACCAGATCAGCAAAACCGCNGACCGNATGTACGCNNTGTTNGCCATTTGCCANGCTCTGTCGCCTAGCCGGTTGGACGACAACATCGCCAACATTGCGAAAGAGAGGTTTGCTGAACAATANGCCAAGATGTCTCGNGGTGGCGAGGAGGCCGTTGGAGCTTTCGAAGAGCTCTTCCTCTACGCTTGCCCCAAATTCATCTCCGCCAACCCTCCACCGTACGACGACCCCATCGCCCTCCAGAACCTCCTTGCACCCCCCTCCCCCGCTGACTCAGAGNNTCCCGAGCCCTTCTCGCAACCNGACGCTACCCATCGTCACCTCCAGCTCTTCCTTTCCGATGTTGCCGCTCAGTCACAGGTCCCCACCCTCCGGAGCTTCTTGAAGCTTTACACTAGCCTCGGCGCGAAGAAACTTGCCAACTTCTTGGATGCTGATGAGGAGGAAATGGTTCAGGAGATGATGGTGGTGAAGCAAGCGAGCCGCAGTATCAGCCGTGTTGCTGGTGCTGAGAGCTCTGGCCTGCTCGATGGTCAAACTATCACGACAAGCGATTTGAACTTCGTCATCGCAGAGGTGTGCTTTTATCGCTTTCCCCAAGTAACTCCTGTTGCTCATCTTGATTTCAGAACATGGTCCACATCGCCGAGTCGACGGTTGGACGCCGTTACGCTGGGTGGTTCATCAAGAACACTGAGAGGACGCAGAAGATCCTGGATGACCTTAAGACCATGCCCCTGCCCGCGTCCAAGGTCCCGGCTCAACAGCAACAGCAACAGCCGCAGCAAAACAAACCCGTTGGTGGTGAGAAGAAGGTTGCTTGGGGTTCAGTCAAGGCATAGAATGTCTCTCCTTCCAAGAGCATCTGTATTTAACCATCCATTGTGTACCGTTGGGCTCAACACTTTCGTCCCTCTCTCATTCTCCGATCAAGATGCCCTTTTCAGAGGTCTGGTCTCCCTGAAATGATCTTTGTCGATCTCTACCTGTCTGTTGGTAGAGACACATTTGAGTTCTACCCAAGGAAGGGGCTTTCGAGCGAGTAGAGTCCCGTTCAGCAAAGACGAGACAAGTCCATGGTACTGATCGATTGCTTGAAATATAAGTATGCTGTGACACTACAATCCTGGTGCTCTATGTGTAGAACTTGCGGTTCTCGTTGATTCCGAAGAGATCCTTCCTGATTTCTGGCAGCATCTGAGAGGAATGTCAGTCAGGATGGACAATCCGATGACGCATTACGCACCCTATCTTCCAATAGACGTAACCGCTCATCAAGGGTGTTGTTTACCGATATCCGGTTCGACCCACTAACGAGCTTGACACCTCCCGCACTACTCCAAGTTAACAATGGGCAGATACATCGAACAAAGGAGGCGTACAGATCATCACTGAGGTCCCCGACGACCTCAAAATCAACATCGCGTCCACTGATCTCTTTGTACTTCTGCTTCGCTGCCTCGGAAGCCTTCTCAGCGACCTGAATGTCGGCAGAGCGGGTGTGAACCGTGACGCTGGGCTCAAGGATCTGGAGGAAGCCCTGCAGAATGACGTCTTCAAGGAACTTGGTGTACCTGCCCTCGTCTTGCGACAGAGTAGAGATGGCATTACGCGCGGTGCTGAAAAGGTCCTGCAAGTGCTCTTCCCTGCGGTTGAGCAAACGGAGACGGGCCTTGTTGGTCAAGTTCGACTGCGCACTATGCGAAGGGTCAGGAGGCGGCCATGAGATGTGGGGTAGCAATGTCAACGCACATCTTCTGCGCAACCTCGGCTCCCTTGAGCTTCTTCTCGTACTGAGCGTCGATGGCTTGTTGCTCTGACTTTACGAGCCTGGCCTGTTCCAAACCTTGTCAGACAATCTGACTAGGAGTCGTATGTGTGCAAGACGCGCCTTCTCGATAGCGAACTCCTCGTCCGCTTTGACCTTGATCTCGCGTGCCTTCTCCTGCGCCTCCTGCTTGATGAAGGCAACCTATCCACACCAGCATGTCAGCCCGCTTCGAGGATCTCTCGTCGTCCCACCCAAGTATCCAGACACACAGTTGATTGCGACGGAAAGTGGGACGACCTGCGGACGTCGGTGGACATACCATCTTGTTCATCTCGGTCAGAGCCTCCTCCTCGCTGAGTCCCCTGGACGCCATTGTTCCTTTCTGTCGCGTAGCCTGGTCTTGTAGTGAATGGGATGAGAGGATATCCAAGCGTCGCCCTGATGGTCAAGCTGGACGTCACATCCCTGAGCTGTGCGCTTTAATCCTCGTGGGAATATCCGGCGTCCCATCCCGATGCTGCCGCTCCCATGCCGCCCGCTCCTTTTCCCGAGCCACCACCATCCTTCGCTCTGCTGAATCTTCATGTGGGGACCTGGGTGCTTTCTTTCGGATATTGTGCCCACGATCTCGCCTATATTCGCCCGCCACGCGTTGAATCAGTAGGCGGTCAGCGTCTCTCATCGTACTTACTTGCTCTCTTCCATTGCTGGGGGTGACCGTCAGTTGTCGATAGTGGGCACCTATGGCGTCCGTGGATCCCAGCCACGCGAAATCGACCTCGATCTACTCTGACTGGTCTATCTGCGACATCTTCCTTGGCTCCTGCTTTGTTGGCTGGGATGGGAACCTCAGGCTATTCGACACTTGCTCAGCTCTAGATCAGGGATACCCATATCTTTATGCCTCGGCTCGTCTACTGTGGGGATGGGGATCGGAGTGCATGTACCCTCGGACATCAGCCCCCGCAGCTTGCTGCTCGATTAACTCTGCCCCAAGCTTCAATCACTGTCGACGCCTTGCTCCCACCACACAGCACTGGGATTTCGACGACCCCGAATGAAGATCTGCAAATATTGTCGTGCCATTCAGTTGATCTGGTGCTCAAAGGACAGGTGGAGGTGCCCCACGGTGATTAGAAGGTACTTGTCCAGTAGAACGCCTCTGATACATAGCAGTGAATCTTGGGTAGAATCAGGCGCCGCGCAGGTGACGCTATTGTCTTGTGCTGATGCTTCAATGACTTGTGGCTGCTGTAGCCCCAGCAGAACGAGTGGATACTCTGGAGGAATGTCGGAAACAACAACCTGACACCGTTCAACGCGCCTGGTTTGCAAACACGCGGAACTTCACGGGCAGCAACCCATAGCCTGACAATAAGTGCTATCACCGGGCTGAGAGGAAACAATATCAGGGATACTCCTTGTTCTATCCCGGGGACATGCCTTGACCGAGCGAAGAGCAAGGTAAGTCAGGGGCATTCCATCGAGGACAGCCAAAAATCCAGATGGAATAGGGGCTCCCAGCGCTTCTTATCATACTTTATCTGCCTGAAGGCTCGACTGGAATGGCTCAGGAGCGCCTATCGTGACGACTTCATTTCCGCTGGCAATGCGTTATGAACGGATGTTGGCAAGCCTTTCCTTCCGATTTCCTCTCCAACTCGGTCATCGCTAGTCACGATAAGACATTTACCTCGGGCCTGCCGCTGTTATCTTGGTATCACTAGGTTCTAGCACCTCACCAAGGGTCTTTAGATAACTCGCTAGCCGACCTGCGGGTACCTACGGGTGTTGAAAGTCCTTTCATTATACCCACAGGAGCTATCATTGTCTACCAATTCCACCCTGCCTTGAGGCAAGACCCATTTGTTCCTCCCGAGCTAACTGTTCAAACGCTGTCCCTGCACTATCTGGCAGCCTTCCTGGCATCTTCTTCGTTATCGTCCAGGCCGCCGTGATGCACGATGTACAAGCCCACTGCCCAAGTACTTGTATGAGGTTTTGCTGACTTTGTTCCCTCGGCTAGTTCATATCTGCTATCGGCAAGCCGAATAATCGCCTGGTTTGGCTTGCCTAGCTAGCATAGTCACTGATGTGGTAGCCCAATATCCGATTTTCCAGAACCATATCGTCGTCGAAGGCTGTTCGATTTACAGCCTAGGCTAATTCATGTCTTTGCTTTTGCCAAAGAGGGGCATATTTCGGATTGCGGTGACTGGACCCACACAGCGCGTATCTCTGGCGCCCATATCTTTATTTGCACCCTGTGCTCATTTCCGGACCGTCCCGTCAATCATGGCATCGCTGCGCCCGTGGAGCTTGTTCCCTATGAGCAACAGGCGCTTCAGCGATACCGGGTGGTCACAATACGATACAGAGCAGACCCTTACTCACCCGTGCTGGAGGGTCGGAGGGCCGGTTCGAGCATGCAGGAAGAGCGGTTGGAGATAGGTTAATCGGAAAGGCAGATATAGTGGTACAGCACTGCGATAAAGTGACGGTCATGATGGAAGATAGGTGGATACTTGCCTGGGCTCATCATTGTGCAGCTCTTTGTTGCTCGAACTACTATGGCACCGTCCCGTCGTGCTAGAAGCTACCGGCAGCCTGCTCTTTGCAATCTGTTTCCATGCACCATATCCCGAATATCGGCAAACACAGTAACGGCGCCTCTTGTGTTCAAGTTTCAGACTACGCGTTGTTGATCCACCTTGCCCAATTCATTCGCGTTATTTGACACCTCGAACTCAGAATCCTCGTGGCTTGACGGGTGCAACGGGCCAGCATAACAAGGCGGACCCTGCACATCTCGTGGCGATACACGCAGTTACTTGACGTGCACAATGAAAGGATATCTGCACCATGCCTGATTGTGGTGTTCAGAGCCCCGATTGTACAGAAGCAGCCTGGCTTAGGGGTGCTTACACTCTCCAGTCCTCCTTGTACCCTGGAAGTGCTCTACTCGATTCAGTCATTTGAATGGTGTCTAGCGACGGACCCGCCATTCACCTACATGACCTGACGGGACTAAATTCAACGCAGGACCAAGTGTCGATCGATCGATCGCTCTCCTCATTCGGTGCGTCCGTGTACGTATTTGGACAACGGGGTGCCAGAGGTCCCACTCCCTCCCTCACCCAAAACGACCCTGCATTGACCCTGCCGCCGTTGTCACCGCGCCTCATGTATTCCTACGCCGCCGCCACTAACGCCAGCTGCGCGTTCATTTCTTGTTGCAAATCATTTGTCTGTGGTGGATTATGGAAGTCGAGGCCCACGCTTCGTGTATCGCGGCGACAGTGGGTGACGACACGATAAGGTCAGCTAGGATAACAAAAATCAAAAAGTGGGGTGTCT
>JANDKE010002241.1:0-10401 GCA_027627275.1 Coprinellus aureogranulatus
CTCGCCGACAAGGCCGTAGGCTGATAGCGAGGGGAATACCAGTTATCCAAGAGCTGATGGAAACCGATATGCATCGTGTCATTAGAACGCAAGATCTCTCAGACGACCACGCACAGTACTTCATTTACCAAACACTGAGGGCGCTCAAGGCTCTGCACTCCGCTGATGTCATCCACCGCGACCTCAAACCCTCGAATCTGCTTCTCAACGCTAATTGCGACCTGAAGGTCGCCGATTTCGGTCTCGCACGGTCTGTGAAGACAGCGGAACCCTCAGGGACGGAAACAGGTTTCATGACTGAATACGTCGCTACGCGGTGGTACAGAGCTCCGGAGATCATGTTGACGTTCAAGCAATACACGAAAGCGATCGACGTTTGGTCGGTTGGGTGTATCCTCGCCGAGATGCTTTCGGGAAAGCCCCTGTTCCCGGGACGGGATTACCACCACCAACTCACCCTTATCCTCGACGTTCTCGGTACTCCCACTTTGGACGAGTTCTACGCTATCAATAATCGCCGTTCACGAGATTATATCCGTGCACTCCCGTTCCGAAAACGAAAGCCATTTAGCCAGCTGTTCCCTAACGCCAACCCCCTTGCGACCGACTTCCTGACGAAAACACTAACGTTCGACCCGAAGAAGAGGATTACCGTTGAGGAGGCGCTTGCTCACCCGTACCTCGAAGCGTATCATGACCCCGATGACGAACCCGTTGCGCCTCCTCTAGACCCTGAGTTCTTCGAATTCGATTGTGAGCGCTCTTGACCCATTTGCTGGAATACTGCTTGACATGCTTCTAGTGCATAAGGATGACATGAGCCGTGAACAATTGAAAGAGCTGTTGTACGAAGAGATTATGAGTTTCCAGCCTGCACCGATCACTTAATGGTCTTGTCCTCTTATGCGTTTCCTTTTCATCTGGTGTGGTTTCATCCATATCTTAATATTCTTCGCCTTGTACTGTAACTATTGTATACCCAGCTCGACATATATGAAGCACCCAACCGGAACCCTGGACCTCCCTGACGTCGTGACAATGTACTCTAGACTCGTGGCTCGCCGTGCCCGCCCTCCATGAGCACGACCTCTGGCGACTATGAGGCCCGGTAACGGGTCTAATAGTGCAGCGCCCGACAGATGAGATCAACGTGCAGCTTTGCACGGCGTTTGCCGTCGGTCCTCTCTTCCGTCCCGCCATCATCTCAACGTCGTCCTCAGCGAAATTTCGTCTGCCCGCTGCTCGCTCGCCATGTCTGAGCGAGGTCCTGGCAAGGTCAGGACATATATCTCAGCGCTCAAATGACTGGAACGATGATACGGCAGAGGCAAAGTTCTATGTAACATTTCAGGGATGATGCATCAATCAAAGTTCCCTTTCGCGAAGCCGCGCAGCGCGAGCTTGCGCTTGGAGCTCACATAGGCTCCAGTCTAGCCGAATTTCATGCCTCCTTGGGAAGCAATTGGGAAGCTTTTGGCACGCTCTGTGGCTACATGCCGACTACGATCAGAAAAGCGCCTTCTTACAGCTGCCTGGGATGACTGATAGCTATTATATTACTGACGGCATGGGCGCTGCAAAGAGCCTCTCCCTTTCTAGTGTCTCTTCCCTTTCCCTCTCTTTCACCGTACTCGTCCTTCGACGCGTACTTTCTCCCCGTCCTATTGCTGTTCCTGGTGCATTGGGCGCTGTTTCCCCAATTCTCCTTCGAGCCCTGAAGGATGTCCAAAGTCACTGTGGAGGACCAGAGTGGGAGGATCCAGTATAGTGATGGTTGGGTGCAGAATGGAGTGTGTGTTGCTTGCGACACCAGTGTCGACAAGATTATCCAAGTCGCGTCCGGAGGTGTGTATCACGCCTAAATAGTTTCCTTGCTCAAGCTGACTATCGGTTCCTCGCCCTTCACCACAGGTACCTGGATGCAAACATGGTGGGCGGATAATACGAGAGTTGTCACTGCGACTATGGAATTCGAGGGCACAGGCGTCGATGCGTATTTCCTCTTCTTCTGGAGGTCCCAGGATCCCAAGTGAGCGTCTTAGGAGCCTCCCGGACGTCCATGGCTTATTCCTTTCTAGCTCAACCGGTGAAGGGAACCTGTTCTTCTTCGTTGACGACAAGTTGGAGATGCAAAAACCTGTAGTTGCCTCAGACTATCAGTTCACGGCGGACATCGCCCCACGGACGCTCGTTTTCTCGAAGTCTGGGTACTCTGCTGCGAAACATACTTTGAGGATACAGTGGACGAACAATGGCCCCCGGCCGAGGGTAGCCGTTGGCCTGGACCGGATAGACTATACGTGAGTTCTCAGCTCAACCCATTTATTGAGAAGGTTTAAACGCTGTAGACCTTAGACCGCTTCCCGCACCGGCCCCTGCGCCGGCCCCTGGGAGTTCGACCACAACGTCTGCAACTTCAACGGCAGCTTCCCCCACCGCAACGGCGAACACCTCCGCCACAGGCGGAAAGCCATCAGATACTTCTACTCAAACTTCATCGAGGTACGTTATGTCGCTTCATTCCAAACGCGACTCGGATTTCTCATACTCGGTGTTTCCGATATTCCAGTAGATCAACGTCCACCTCTGGCCCNGCNGCGACAGGNCNTAGCGACGCAGCTGGCCCNCCGAACTCAGGAGGGTCAGACTCGTCGTCTAATGGNGGGAACGGNGATTCCAGNGATCCNAACGGCATTTCAGCAGGGGCGAACAGCAACGGGGACCAAGTNTCCGGTTCGTCCAANAANACTGGAAAGATTGTTGGGCCAGTNGTAGCNGTTGTCGTCCTTCTCGCTCTCCTCGTCGGTGGCCTTCTCATTTGGCGGCGTCGACGCCGAAGGGCTCGAGTCAACGAATACCTCAACAACACTCCCGCAGATCCATTCGTGCCTACAACGCACGCTGCCTCTCCTTTCAACCAAGCCGTCGCCCCTANCGCTCCTAACATNTACATGNCCAACTCACACTANGCTCCAAACCCCGGTTTCGCAGGTCCCGCAACCCCANCCGTGGAGCACGGTGCAGCAGCAGCCTGCGTACCAACCTGGACACCAGCGCACGCTTTCCCCTGACTCNAACTCGCANTACTCTTGGAATGCNGCTAGCGCNTATACGGGNTATACAGGCGCNTCGGCTGGGTCNAATCCGTTCTCGACGTCGAGTGGGGAAGCGACGCAAGAAGCNGCTGCTGCTGCTGCCTCTGCGTATTCCCCACCGCCGTATGCTGCCTGCGCCTGGACAGACAGTCGGCGCATCNGGAACTGAGAAGAGGAGAGTGGTGTCTTGAAAACNCCGTTTCTTCCGCNTATCGCTCGTTGTGTAACCTGTTTTATATTANCACCCGNGTAGTGGGTACCGGTACACTGGCAGTNCCCNTCTCGCNGCATACATNTGCATGGGGGCANCATTNTTTGCTNCNTNTTACCTGTTGTTGTNGGACACTCNNTTCGCATGTATGTTACAATACCNACTCGCTCATTACTATCTCACATTCGTTTAGTGTGTCTNNCCAGGGTNAATACTNGACANGAAGACNGNCCTTGANTTNNCTNTTGGTGAGTNCTGACACANANGAANGCTATNCGTGGAGTTTGNTNATTGNGNNNNATNGNCAGNNAGCTGGATGNTNGATANTNTGCNGAGTTGCNAAGCGTCNTAGGCTTTAAGGTGGCCGGCTGCAGATGCNNNNANCNTNCNAGCTTCAAGCTTCNNANGCTTCANAGGCCGCNCGCGANATGCCGNNTCNTAAGTGGNACNAGATCGNCNTGANCNACTACTNTTGCTCCANTNCNATCNACCACGNNCNCCNNTTGNNCGNGCTNNCTGANTATGCCTNACTTTCTNGATCTNCCACCCGAACTCCTCNNGTTNCAGATATTCGCNAGACTTGANCCTCTCGACNTNATNCGCCTAGGCCAGGTAGAGNANNCTNGNGATATCTNNCANGAAAAAGACACTGATTGAGTGATAATGNGTGCAGGTGTCTCGNGCANGCTATGAAGTGACCTCTCATCGAAGNGTTTGGGAAGAAGCTTTCCGAACGACAAGCCGNGGTGCAAAGGTGTTCGAACCNTCGCTTCTCCNCCTCCAGTCTTACGACCTGTCNGCTTTGAAACGGGGNGCTATGGGGCCAACCTTGCTGTTTCGGAANCTCTCCGANATNCAACAGGCCCNCCCTACNAGGGAAGTNCTGCTGAACATGCCNAGGNCNCNCAGCGANTNCAANCAAATCANAGCACGCCTCCAGTACGTACACCTTGTTCCTGGAGGGCGATATATCATTGCATCCACGCATACNTCCATCGGGNTNTGGGATTTAGGNCCTCCATATGCGCANTCANCATTTGTGNAGGATANGGTTGTCCCGAANCCGCTCGATGTATTGCGATGNGACNGCGACGATCCAGAGCTTGCGTTCCGCAAGGTATCTCCACCCCATCTACANTCNGGGAGGTTNCTAAGGTTNATNGTNCATCTGGTNCATACTAGNNTGANCNACAANCCTCACAGGTGAGNAAANGCGCCNGTGAATNGTGANTANTTGTGGCTCTGCTGACAGNNGGGCTNTGTGACTAGGNTNTACATNTACGAAGTTGGACCNCTNCCCGNGAATTACACGATGAGNANAATCGCNGAACTGGATGTGCCANTTGGATCCNTTCNCTCGTGGTGGATATCGGAGAGCANGGCTTANATTCATATCTNCACTACTTTCATNGTGTGGGANTTNATCANCTCAAGATTCGCGTCGTGGTCGACGTNCATCCCACACAACCCATANATTTCAAGCTGGCGNCAGGTGCGAACAGATTTNNATGCTGGATNCNANCTCAAATGCTNATTGATCGACNNCTCCAGGTTATCCACCNTGACGANTTGATCNTCTNCTTGCAGNANCATGGCANTTACACTTGGAAANTGCCTGAATTGNAAAGGGTTCAAGTCCAGTCTTCATCTNTGNTGNTNCANCACCCGAACTCTCNTNCAACNNTCCACCCATCNCATTTCATATACCCNGAAGGTCGAGTTGTAGNAGGCCCCGNNCACGAACANGTNNCTANANTGGTTCTGTCGAGGTGGTACAGGCGANCCANCGAGATGCCTCTGCACCTTGCCGTATTGGACGGGCAAGCTGGACTACACCTACGACGACTGGAATTCAATATGATCGACGGGCAAGTGCAAACCCTGCGGCACTTTGAAGAAGCAGTTACACCCACATTGCAAGCGTCAGCTTTCGACAACCTTGGTCTGACGCTTACCTACTCCGCCTGCGGAGACATGCAGTTCCTAGCAGCAGCTTCAATCACTGAACCGGGAGTTCAGATGATGTTTGCATCATCCGATTCTTGGGAAACGTGGGCTGGGGGTCGATACCGAGCCGGCGGGGGTGAGCATCGAACTTGGATTATATCACATTCCCCAATGTGCCCTTTCTCTGGACGCTACACGTATGTGTGCAACGGGGAACACGAGGGACTCCAAATCTCCCCTACTTATGACAACCGCATTCATGTAGCCCACTTGTTAGATGTGTAGATGGGAATTCAAGCCGAGATTTTTGTTTACTAGTGTCCCGAGCCCATTCCGAATGCAGAGCGCATTGAACGTCAACGTTTCTGACTCGCACATCTCTCAGCTGCGCAGCTCTGTCTACCATACTGTAGCGCGCGATGTCGGCGCTCGCCAGTTCGGAGCCGTGACCGCGTTCCCCATGGATGACATCATAACGGTAATATAAATAGGGGAAAAGGCCAGAGGTTCCAATCTCCCCCCAACTCAACAATCAACACACTATGTCTGAATCTATTGGAAAGCTCACTGACCGCAAGGTGCTCATCTTTGATGTCTATGGGACTCTCATGGTGCGTGCAAGCGTTACGGGAGGCGAACAGACACTAAAAGATCGATGGATTTAGGATTGGGAGAGCGGTATATACAACGCTCTGAAGCCCCTTCTCTCCAAGTTCCCTGCTTCCAAGAACTGGTCTCGCAAGGAGGCTCTCACAGCATTTGGGTCGGTCGAAAGTGACTTACAGGGCCAATACCCCGACACGCTCTACGCGGACCTCTTGGCCAAGGTGCACGAAGTCCTGGAGCAGCGCTTGACCACACTCAAGACACTCAAGATCACTGGTTTCACTCTCCCCATCCCCTACCATCCTCTCGGGCCCCCACCAACGATAATCCATACCCGCCTTCAAATCTAACAACTCTGCATTTTCAACACCAACGGCGCATCGTTATCTTTCCTCTTCCGACACATCGAGCCAAGGAAGCTCATTCTCGACTCGTGCTCCGCGAATACATACCTCCCCACCTGCCGCGAACTTGAGCTGCACAAGATTCCAGCATTTGAAGGGTTCGAAGCAGTGCTGTTGGCCTGGAGAGGGGACCGGCTCACCGTCAACTCATGCGCGTTCTTGAACCAGACGTTCATTGGGTTTATCACCAACGAAATGTTGCGTCGTGGTGAACCTGTTTGGCCCGGAGCCACAGTCGAATTCCTTGACTATTCTCCTGCAATCGAAGGAGGGGTTAGCTTTTTCAGGGGTGTTCGCGCAGGGTTAGAGGTCGGCCATGCTCGCTGATCTCCCGTCCAGCGTCAGTTTTCGAGTTCATCCGATTCGAGTATCGCGTTTCCTTCATGCTGGTGATTCAGACCCAGGCCCGCTTGGACTCCTACCTAGCCACGTCCTAATCCGCTATTATAACGCGGGTCCCAATCAACACTAATTCTACTCCCTTCGACCCCGCTGCGCTCACTCGCGTTAGCGTTCTTATCTTGCCGATTGCCTGAACACCCACCTCACCGAGCATTTGGAACAAGTCCCTGAGCGTCACGAACACGGCGAGAGGCAAAGCGAATAAATAAAATAACTTGAGTGAACACGGACAGAATGCAGTTGTAATAGACACGAGGTTGAACGAGCGGGTACTAGAGAGTGTCAAGCGACGAGTTGATGTGTACGAGAAGGTACGACGAGGAGAGGGTCATATGGCAGAGGACCAATAAGACAGTCACGTCACTTCAGGAAGCGACGCGGAATGAAAAGAAACGATGCTGGCGGACCACTTTCCACAAATGAAAGGAAGGCGGTCTCGAATATGAACGGTGAATGTTACGGTATGTATGTATGTACGGGGCGTCGAACTCGAGGTCGAACGCGATGTGGGTGGAAGTGGTATATGATATACGCTTTTCATGTTCTCGATGAACACGCCAAATAAAATAGAATAGCGAAGAGAGGGCTGCATAGACAACGATGACGAGCGACCAAGAACACGAAGGTAGGAAAGGAGTGCATAGGGGTCGTTACGAATAAACACAGGTCGTAAAGTATCGAACCACGAAGCGAATAAACACCAAAGACGAACAAGAAAAGAAAGGACTTGCATATGTTACCGCTCTACTCGGGTTTGACTTTCCATATCACAGCGGCAGCGGCGACGCTCAAGAGTAAGACACCGGCGGCGGTCTGGAGGTTGATCATGTTCTAGACACGCTCGTCAGTACCATGAATATAGGTAGAGGTATAGTAGATACGTACCCTCTCATGCGCCGATACAGGTTTCGCCTTGTCGGCGGTAACCTCCTCTCCTTCTCCGTTGACCACTCGGCTCAACCCCGACGCCTGGTATACGCTGGGATCAGGCGTAAGGATGCCTTTTTCTTTGATCGATGCACCTGAGTAGAAGGATTAGCGAATGTTCGGGTGAAAAGCGACGTCAAGCGGAGGAACGAAGGAGGGAGGAGATAGGTGTGAGCGAACGGAGAGTCGCCGCAGTCAAAGTCGACGACACCCAACACCCTCCCACCCAAACGAAACAGGATACTCACCAGTAACAACACCCAAACTACTCGCCGCACTCGTCGGCGCACTATCCGTCCTCTCCCTCTCCACCTCCACAACCTCCTCCGTCTTCCGACTCTGCGGACTCCCACTCCTCCCCTCCCTCTCATCCTCACTCTCATCATCGCTCCCCGCCCTCCGTTCGCCACTACTCCTCCTTCGCCTCCTCCGCCTATACCTGCCCGAATCCGAACTCTGGCTCCTAGGACTCGGAGACCTGGGTTGGGCTCCTGACGGGCTCCCGCCCGATTTTTTTCTGATGCAAGTTCAATGTCCTTTAGGGTAAGGGTCATGAGTTTGGGCGCTTGAAGTTTAGGTATAACGCGATCCAGAAAAATTGAAGTGTCGCGGGACAGCGAGCAATAGCGGAGATGTTTAAGGGATGGCATGGAAATGCTAGGTATGCTTCTTGGCAGCCGAGGCTCAAATGCCTGGAAGTGCTGCCCGGCGATGGATAGCGTCGTAAGCGATGGTATCTGTAGGATGTGGTGAAAGGCATCCCACGAAAGCCACGAATTGTCGCTCCTTTCCACGTCGCTCAAAAAACCCTCTATGCATGTCCAATCGAAGGTCAGAGATGGTGGTAATTGGTGGGAGGAATACAGAGCCGCCGAGCTCATTAAGGCAGATGTAGTGTAGCTTTGGGGTTCCCCCGGTCAATGAGGTGCCCCTAGAGATTGATAAAGCGACGTTTGTGTCGGTTGGGTCGAATCCAGAGGAGGGCCGGTTGGCAAGGAGGATTAGGGTTTCCAGAAGCGGCGCCTCTTTATCGGAAAGGCCTGTTGCTAGAAAGAGGATTGGGGTTTCGATCTCGGTGAGAACGGTGAAGCTACGCCAACGGTGAACGTGCTTCATGGATTCTCGCAGAAGGTGAAATCCATCTGGTAGATCGTGAGGTCCGACAGATTTAAAGTCGAACCACAGATCTACCGGGAGCATTCCCGAGCGTTCCAAGTACGCGATGAGGCGGTGGTAAGCGAGTTCGCTCGGATGCCTGGTACGAAACGAATTCCAGAGATCAGCGAATGATAACGTTGCCCTTCTCCAGCGTGAGCACACAGCAGAGAATATGATCTCCGGGCGCATGCTAAAGTCCTCCGATGGATCCGTATCGGCCCTCATAACTCGTAACACCATGTGGAGGAGTTCGCTCGGAAGTTTGCTGATAGGTAGCTCCTCGTTGTGTACTTTGCCATATACCGAGGAAATATGGCCGATGCGAAGATCCAGGGAACGCAAATCAGCTAGGAGCTTCTCCCTTTGCGCTAGAAGTTCGTTCTTCTCCTTCAAGAGCGCCGCAAGACGCAGCTCCCTCGCTCGACTTTGGGTCATGGTCACGTCCGCCGGGCTCAGCAGATATGTCTGTGGTCTGGGCATGCGTGAGGTTCCTATCCGTTGAGCCTCCGAACCGCTTACCCGTTTAATAGTTGGATAGACCAGTCCAAGATGGTGGATGGAAGCAACCTTTGATCGCTGAGCAGATGATTATATCCTTGCCAGTTGAAGCACGTGGTTGGCGGATAGCTAAATCGAGACTCCTCGAGACCCCGAGTCTCAGTCAATGGCTTCGCGCTACTCGTGCCATTCATGCATCTTTTTCGTGCATCCTTTCATCACTCGACGCATCACGCTACCTCAACTCGTCATTGTACACCCAACGTACATTATGTGAATCATGATGAGTCAGTCTTCCCGCTAGCAGTGGTCCCAGAAGGGATCTGCAATACCACCATCGCCCTCCGTTCCCGGGGGCCATGCGCCTAGGCATGGGTCCATACTGCTGAGTTCACGAAATTTCATGAGCTCTACATCGCGTCGTTTTAGCGAAAGGGATCCAAGCAAATGTTTCCAACTTTTGATCCTCCAATCCGATCTGACATGCAGGGTTTTGAGATTCGGGTGGCTTCTACAGAAACTCTGCAACTGGAATGGCGTGAGGTACTTTCTTTGCGGGACATCCAGCACGATGGATTCGAGGTTTCTCCACATTTCCGGTGTCGAGTCTTCATCCCAAGGGAATTGCGGGTTGAAAGTTCCTGAGATGACAAGCATGGAGGCGTTGGAGACAAGGTCTGAGAGTTGCAGCCCGGCTTCCTCGGTGATTTCGACTTGAATGAGGACGACAATTTTCAGGCTCGGGAACTGTGGAAGTTGAGGTGCGGTCCAGTTGGGAGATAGTAAGCGAAGTTCAAGGTTCTTGAGGGTTAGGCTCTTGAGGCTGGGAGCTTGGACGTTGGCAATAAGATCCAGGAAATCCGTACAAGCGCCAGAGCAGTATCTTAGATGTTGCAGGGATGGCATATGGATGCTGGGAATGGTGTTAAGAGGCTGAGCTGCAAACGTTTGGAAATGCTGTCCGTCAATGGATAGTGTCTTGAGCGACGACAATTGAAGGATTTGGTGGAAGGCACTCCAGGAGAGCCAAGAGCTGTCATCGTCCTCTTCTACACAGCCGTATCGAATAGGGTTATCAATCTTGTCCAGGCGGAAATTAGTGACGGTGGTGACTGGGGGGAGAATTATAGAGGCGCTGAGGTCGTTAAGAACA
>JANDKE010002243.1:0-10383 GCA_027627275.1 Coprinellus aureogranulatus
AGCACTTCCAGACAGGAGAGGGCTCCCCCAAACTCAGACCATCTTCTTTATGGTGCACCTCTCGGCATGTCGACCTTTCACTACTTGCCCTCGAATATCATGCTTACGTCTGTTACTGTCTCCAGTGCCCGTGGTACCGCCCCTGCCTTCCAAATTGCCAGCTGTGGAGGAAAGAGATTCTGCGACAGTATAAAGCAGCCTCCTTACCGCTCCCCTCAAGACTGGAACTAGTTCGCGATAAGTTTCACAGGAGTCGCAAGCTGGGACCAGCCATTCCTAGCAGCCCACGGTCATACGTACCTGATTGAAGCGAGAGAACGATACCCTTCTCCTCATTCTCTGCCGAGTTACCGAGCTTTCTCCTTCATCTATGAACACATATATTCAGAAAGGGTAGTAACACAGTAGTCAGTCAATTTGATCTTTCAGAACAGTCGATTGTAAGTCTATTGGTTCAACAACACGCAGGAGAGCAAGCACAGGGTTGGAGTTGGGTTTCAGAGTAGAGAAAGATATTCGAGAGAGTCCAAGAAACGACAGAGACGCATAAAAGATAGAATACAGATAAGAAAGATTGAGACGTCTACACACCATCGGCCTCCGTGGAGGGGATCTGTTTTGTTTTTTCTTCCCATCCTTCCTTTGCGGTCGAGAGTTCTGTTGTTCACTGCGTTCCAGCGAGCGCAGCCAACACGCCCTTCACATCATCATACCCAATCCTCCACCTCGCATCCGTCGCCTTGCCACTCGTACTAACCGTCTCCGCTCCGTCATTCTCATTCAGCCTCCTCAACAACCTCTCATCGCTACTAATCGCCAACATAAAGTCGGTCTCCTCCACACCTCCTTCGCCACCCATCAACCCCGTACTCCCTCCACTTGAGATATAGTCACCTGCACCACTCACACTGCCAGAGTGCATCCTCGCGAAACCGTAGTCATCGGTATCGGGACTCATCCATGCAGCGCGACCGGCGAAGGGAGACCGAGCGGGACCTCCAGGGTGCATGATTGCGGCGACGGCGGAAGAGCGAGAGATGTTGTTGGGGAGGACGAGGAAAGAGTTCTTGCCAGGGATGATGCGCAAGCCGAACCGCTCTCCGAGAGAGTCGAAGATGTGGTTTTGAGCTTCAGCAGCTTGGCGGCGGGCCCATTGNCGGTCGGTGTTGTTCTCGTCNGCTTCGGCGTCGCCGCTCCAGAAGCGCCAGACGAGNGAGGCTTCGCGCTCTTCNATGAANGAGTCGGGNGTACGNTCNGTGAACTNTTTCATATGNTNAGTNNGATTNNAAGNGAAANANNGGTGAAAGGAGAAGCCNNACNTATTGCAANATCTCCAAGCAAGCGCTCTTCCACGCCATATTGAACTGNGANACCATACTAATCCACTGNCCCTCNTGTCCCCTNGTAGCCCTCGTCCTAATGAANCANCCATTCTCCGCGATGATGCCAACCTTNGGNGCAACCTTCGCNAGNTTNCCAAGGATACCNGTCCTNGCAAGCCCACTGAGGACCCACACCTCNTTCTTCTTATCCTCCGCAAGNGCCTTTGAGAAGCTCGACNATNTCCTTCGGCCACGCCTCGTCATCNTCNCTCCACTCAGCCTCCTTCCTCANCATCCTCCTCTCCATACCNTCCTTGCTNAGGTCNCGNCGCCANAGCGTNCCCTCNAAGTCAACNAGGATGAGGCGCTTCATCGAGTGCTTGTACCNNGGGAGCATCCGCGCGAGGTTAAAGACTGGGACGGTGTCGGGGTCGCCGGCGGAAGAAATGGAGGCGAGGTGAGAGGCGTGCGAGCGAAGGGTGCGGTTGAGGAAGGTGGTGATGAAGCTCTGCGCGGTTTGGGTCGTAACATGGTTGTGCAGGTCTTCCCAGCGCGACTGAGCCTCCTCCTTGGTCATGCTCAATGCCTTCGAAATGGCAGCTGCGGTTCCGCGGTAGTCCCAAGGGTTGATAGCAATACAACTTCGGAAGCCGCTGTAGCTGTAGCTTCCGGTAAACTTGACAAGGATTAGCATACCGGCTAGAGCTTGAAGCAGGAAGAAACATACCTCACTAAGAATTAACGCGCCATAGCTATTCTCCTGGCACTCAATGAACTCGTGCGTCCTCAACGCCATGCCCTCACGCAAACTCGTCACAATGAATGCATCACCAACGGTCAACAACGCCAGGTACTGGCTGAACGTCAAATCCTGGGTATGCAGGAACACAACCGCTGATACGTCAGAGTCGAGAACCTTGAATTGATATGCGACACGACGTCAGCAACGCCTCCAGCGAGCTCGTTGCTCTCGGTGGTCTGCAAAGCGACTTGAATGAGTACGACCTTGCCTTGCCATTCGGGATTCTTGTCGAGGAATTGCTCGAATGCGGCGATCTTGTGACGCACGCCCTGTCATTGTGGCGTTAGGTAGTGCTTCATGGATAAGGGAGATGACGAGCGTAGTACCTGGATGTCGTCGAGCTTATCGCGGCCGACGAGGAGCTTCATACCTGCGTAGCGTTGCCTGAGGACTTGGACCCACTCGTCGACTTCAGGATCCTCCCTGGATTTGAATGAGCAAGGGTGTTTGATAAGATGGATCCAAAACTCACTTCCTCTCCTTGAGCTGGACGACGTCAATGCCCATGGGAACAAGTCCAGCACTCTCTGCGGGACTTCCTTCAAGAACGTCGAGGACATGCCAAACGTTTTCTGAGGCTGTCTCGGGTTCGCACATGCGCATACTAAGGCCGAGTAGTGATGGCTGCGCGTTATTCGCATTGAGGTGTGGTTGTGACCACGATCTGGAGGGAACAACGGGCACCACTGGGTGTATGAATGAGTTGCGATGATCGTCCTATCGTTTCAGGCATACGTACCTCGCGTTCTCTGATTCTTGCTGTTCCAGACAAGCAGATTGAGCACTCGGTTCTCGTGGCTCTCCACGATCTTTTCCAACTGGGAAGCATCTATGTTCTGTTCGGGAGTTAGAGAGTCACCCTCAAAACCGACCACGAAGTCGAAGTAGGGTTCGATATCCGTCTCAGACGCTGGAGACGATGGAGTTACTCTGAGGACATGGAGACCTTTGGAAGGGACATGGGCTTGAGAAGTGGATTGACCAGCACCCATTGCGACGTGTTCTGGTCAAGAAGCGGCGCCGACGCGCTGAGGCTGCAGGGTCGAGAGCGACGTTCCCACGGTCTTCCGGCGCTACCCTCGAACATAAACTCGTTTCAACGGTCTTGTGCTGTACCTGAAGAGTCTATGAAGGCCTTTCAACCAGTTCAGAGCCTCTAGAGTCACAAGCGCCCGTCCAAACTCTGGCAGAGCAGGAGCGAATCGCAGAACGAGGATTCCAATGGCACGTGCCCTCGCCGGTTCCCACAGCTGGTCGCGCCGATCTGCTTCCGCAGCGCCAAAACTTGCTCCTCAACACTTCAGACAGCGAGACCCGGGGTGCTTTGGCTGGTGCAACGTCGATATTGGAGGAGAGTCTGCTCGGAATGAGGTGAGTCATACCGAATGCGCTGACATCCCACAAAGACTGACACTCATGACAGTTGATTCATGTTTGCACGACGCATATCCCAGTCTTTTCGAATTGCACGAATTCCAGCGTCCTTTTATCCAAGTCTTCGATACTCACCTAGCACGGCCGACAGCAAGGCGTTCTTCGAGGATCGCGTCAAAACCCCGAACGAAAATCCCAAGGTCAACGGAATCGATACGGCGCACCAGACCGAATATTTCACAACGCGAGGGTGAGAAAGGAACACTGCCTTGTATTCTTACGGTGCGTAGTACGTCTCAGGTATACTACCATTCGGCACACTTTCAACGAGTGAGCTCCCTGTATGAGGCTGAATCCTGATACAGGGAAACAAAAGAAGCACATGAAGCTTTAAGCGGCGCCCGGGCATGAAACAGAGGCATGATCAGTAACCAAAGTGGACATAGGGAATCCAGGTGAGTAGCGATTCCTCTGAGTCATCCAGACGCTGTCGCAACTGACGTATAGCGTGGTGCAGAGCATACGCGGACCGCTCTCCGCTGAATCCTCCTCCACTTCCAGCCTCTCCATCCTTCCAGAGGTACTCATAGAAGTCATTCGCGACTTCCGGTGCGTGGCGATCGCCGATCGCCCACATGGTAGCGACGACCCGACGATATCCCGCTGCTAGCATTCCACCTGCGAGATGGACTGCCTCGTCGGAGAGCTGGTCTTCTCCCGTACTCGTCTGACAAGCTGACAGGAACGCTAAGTCGGCGTTCTTCAGGTTCCTGTTCATAATCTTCGCCAGGTCCAACGTTCCTTCATGGAAGAGGAACCGGCTTTGTAGTGGGTCCTCTACCACTTGCGAAGCGTGGCACGCCAGGTGGACGATGCTGAAACGCTCCATCTGTTCCAGGCACTTATCGGCCGACACCTCGTTTCCTTCGAGCTTCAGCACCGTTATCCCCTGTCCCTCCGCCTTTTCGTATATCAACCTAACTTCGGATGCAGTCCCAGGAATCGGGGCACTGCCCGGTACTTTTGGCTGACAGGTGAGGAATAGTCCAGAGGTGTCCCCGTCCATCGGGCGTGCATTCTTCACTCGCTCGGTTATGGCGGTGACAGTTGGTGTGTAGGATGAAACGACGAAGTCGGAAGTTCCTTCATCGCTTCCTACCCCATATATTCCAGCGGCATGTAAGGGAAGGAAGGATAGAGGACCGGTTGGACACCACCAGACTCTTGGGAGCGAATCTGTGGGTGATGCGTCGGACCTCTATGGTACGTGTTGGTCAAGTTATACCACTCTATAGGCGGGCAACTCACCGAGAAGCCGAGCGCGTTTAGGATCGGCTGCACAATCTCCTCCCACAAACACTTCAGGACGTTGCGTACCACTCGAGCATCGCCGTCGACCTGCTTCTTTCGATAAAACCCTATAGCCCTCTCCGGAGGCTCGCCCATTGTGCCCTCTCCTTCCCGCACACGAAGACCCCTGAGTCGAAGTTGCATTCCGAGATCCTTTCGGTATTTCTGTGCCTTCTCAAGCGAAAATCCAGGGAGCTCTATGTGAACGGGCTCGCTGGATCCGTGTATGAGCGCGAACGCGTCGCATCGGACCGGTTCGACGTTGATGACTACAATTGCTCCAGACTCTGGAATGTGGTGTAGGAGAGCTGAGCAAGCTGGTGGTTGTAGGAACGTCTCAAACCCCGGTCGAGATCTCACAGCCTTGAGGAGGTCTTCCCACTCGTTCGCCAAATTCAGATGCCGGCGAGCATTGTCTTCGAGTGCCATTTTCTCGGAGAGTGGCATGTCTGGATGCAACGATCCTTGACCTCCTGCAGTCTGCAGGCGTATTGAGACATCCTCAATGCGCTCCGCGAGCTCGGTATCAACGCGGTGTAAGTCGCCGAGCGGCGTGCGAAGACTGCCTAGTTGACCCCAAACTAGACAACGACCTTGTTCAAGCCACTCCAGCGCTTGACCGACTTTGTCGAAAGAGCAAGCCGCAGCCGCAGCGTTCGACGCTAATCCCTGGACATTCCTGAGTAGCGTGTAGCGACTTTCAACTGTCTTCTCGAGGCCGGCTACCAACGCAACCAAATGAATGACAGTGTCGAAAGCGGGAAGGATATTCTCCCATTCCTGAGTATGACGGATGGACATGCGAGCCCAACTTCTCGCTGCGTTCAATCGGCGGTGTGGAGAGCCGAAACTGTAAGTCGCCGCTGCTTTAAGATTTGCGATCGCCTCATCGAAATCTTCCATACTGCCAGTGTGATGACAACGCTCTGTATACGAGCCTCCGAGGTTAGATAGAGCCATGAGTCGCTCTGCGTGACCTTCAGGGGTCGCTTCTACCGCTTGTCGTTGCACTGAAATTGCTTTCGCAATATCGGAGAGGTCACCAGTGTGTTCGAAGCGGGTTACGTATGAGTTACCGAGGTTACTGAGTCTGCCAGGGAGATTTCCGTGCCCCTTTGGAGTTAGCTGAACACCCCTTTGCAGCACTGAAATCGAGTCGTCAATGTCCGAAAGATCATTGGTCATGCCAAAACGGTGTCTGTATAGCACACCCAAATTATTGAGCGTTGCGGGCAACTCCGGGTGCGACTCTAGGGTGAGATCTACCGCCTTCCTCTGCGCTGATATGGCTTCTGAAAGCGCTGTAGAATCCCCGGTGATGGTGAAGCGTCGGTTACAGGCAACTGCAAGGTTATTTAGAGACTTTCGCAGACCAGGGTCTCCTTCAGGCGTGAGCTCAACAGCCTTGCGATGGGCGGCGATGGCCTCTGACACATCGGAGGGATCGCCTGCACGCTCAAATCGGCGGAAGTATGACACTCCGAGGTTGCTGAGCCACATGGGGAGATCAGGATCTCCCTCTGGGTGAGGTGGACAGCTCTCTGTTGGAGAGAAATCGACATCGCGATATCAGAAAGAGAGCCAGTTTGCTCGAAGCGGCAGGTGTACGACACTCCGAGGTGGCTGAGTCGAGTGGGTAAGTTGGGCTCGCCTTCAGGCGTGAGCTCAACAGCCCGAAGACCCACCGAAATTGCTTCATCCAGGTCTGATAGGTCTCCCAGTGCCGAAAAGCGACTAGAGAGGGTGTGAGCAAGATTGCCGAGTCGAGCAGGTAACCTCAGATCCCCGTCCGGAGTGAGAAGTACTGCTTGTTTCTCGGCCGAGACCGCCCCAGAGATATCCGCAGGATCGCGGCTTTGTCGGTAACGCCAGGTATATGCGACACCGAGTTCACCGAACACCTTGGGCAGCTCCAGGTACTCCTCAGTTGCCAGGTCGACCGCTTTTTGAAGCTCAGAAATCGCTTCGGTGAGGCGAGCTTGATCCTTTGTCTCCTCATATTGGTCCAACGAGCCTACTCCTCGTTCAAATATAGCCTCAACTTTCAAATGGACACAGTTAACCGCCGCCAGCAATCTCAAATCATAATGACAGACCCACCCTCAGTGTCCCGAGTCATACGCTCCGATCCATCCTTTTCCACCTCGTCGAGGGGCGTTTGACTATAGATTTAGTATTGGCAAAGGGGTGTCACGCTCCTATTTGTAGTGAACGCACTCCAACTCGTTCATGACACTCGTTTCAAGCCCGGAATTGCTGTATTCTGATGAATTTCCTCAACCAGAGAGGTTCCAGAAGAGCATGCGTACCTTGTCCGATTCACGCTCATGTCGGGCAAAACGGATGCGCCAGCTGATAGGGATGGCATTGATGGCAGAATGGCAAACGCTCATTCTACTCTCGTTTATATCAGGTCCATGGGCGCTTGATAATGCTACACAGCACCATCGGTCTTATCGGTGGCGCCACGCCCATGCAACACGCAGTCACTTGGTCAGTCAGCCACAATCAAAAAGGGTTAGGGTGATACGAGCCTCTCCAGCGTTACCAACTTCTCGGCGCTTGCTCACCCAAGAGACTTCGTTACGTACTTACAGTAATTGAGCGCCTCTGATATCTTCACGCCATACACTATGATATCACGATCGCACAGCCCTACATCGTGAAGCGACCGCCCCTTCCCATTGGGTCCCAAGAAAGATCGCGCTTTCTCTGAAAGCCATCGACTGAGCGCGTGCAGACATACAGCCCAACTCCGGGTCTCCAGATGGTGAGCAGGTATCTTAAGGAAGCACACTGTCGCTTTCTTTGGGCATCTAAGTTGTAGGATGCAGCCTCGGCGAAGGGATTACTTAGGGGGTCTCAGTGATGGGGAGAGTAGAAGCCGCTAGGGGGAAGATTCGTATCAGTGACAGAATATGTTTTGTCGCTTCTTGTGACCATAGACCTCTTTCACGGTGCTTTGTACACATTCACTGCTCTGGTTAGCACATACTCGGAGGTGCGGATCAAGTAGACTGCTTATACTGACGGTGTTGTGCGATCTCTCGCTCAAGGCAACAAACCAGATACGACTCAGGTTCGTGTTAAGAATCGTATCATCTATTAAGAACTGAAATCTAATGGTAACATGGCGCCATTGCAAAGCCGTTTAGAAGAGATGCTCGAAAGGACGCTGCCCGCCTTGCGCAAGCGATTTCATTTGGTAGGTCGCACTCGTGATTAGAACTCTACGAAGATTCTGTGACTGGAAACAACGATCTATGTCATCCCTTCAAGGGAACGCACTCCACATCACAGGGGTCTCTAACCTTTCTACTAGCGCTGTACTGGACGGACACGGCGACAGGTCACAGGCGGCAACGAACAATCGGGAAGCGCGAGGATACTAGTGCCTATGTCACGGATGTTGCTTTGCCCTGAGCTCAATCCAACTGTACTTTACCACATCGATGAGAAGAGAAGAGTGTCGGGCCTTATGTCAGAATAGAGTCGCAATAGTTGTCTTCCTGGCAGGGGTCAAACTATGGGCGAGCACGACTTTCGACTCAGGAATCAATTCTCTAACTAAGAAGTGTGAAGGTTCTGCATCTTCCAAATCTCAGGGAGATTATCAGCTCTTCTCTGCATTCAGAGAAGAAACGAAGATAGTGGTAGCCGGATCTTCATTACACTCCAACCGGGAGTGTATCGAGAGACTAATAGGGTTCCACAACATGGAAGACTAATTCAACCTCGATTGCGAAAGTTCAAAGAGCTATATATACCAGGGCGCGAACGCAATTCCGGACAACCGCAAGAAACAACTCAACTCTATCAACTGTCGCACACACACCAGTATGAGGACTACCTTGCTTTCCCTCCTCGTAAACCTCGCACTCGTCTTCGTCAATGTAGCGCCACAGGTGGCCGCTGCTCCGGCGCCTCTGGTTAAAGGTTAGCGATATGTGTATAGCGCTACATCGTTTCCTGTCTGATGAAGTCTCTCCTGCACGTGCTAGGGGGAGGTGGCACTCCGTGGGGACGCATTGGGGATTTCAGCGAAGACTCAAGCCTTGAAGGTCGGTACTATGCTCGGAAGCTCGGAGATCTCGGGCTGATACGCTGCCTCTTCATAGGGCGTCAATCTGGGACCCCTTGGGGGCGCATTGGCGAGCCAAACGAAGTCGGCGAAGGTGCGAAGCTCGAAGGTAAAGACATCCTCACGTATTTTGAATTCGCTATACCTACTGATTTTCTACTCTGTAGTTCGTCAGTCTGGGACCCCCTGGGGTCGCATCGGAGAGCCGAACGAGGACATAAAGCTTGAAGGTTAGTGCAACGCTCATGCTCGAGGAAGCAAAGCTCGGGGCTGACGACCTTTCTTCTGCATAGGCCGCCAATCTGGGACCCCGTGGGGTCGTATTGGGGAGCCCAATGAGGATGTAAAGCTCGAAGGTTAGTTCCGCAGTCAGAGCCCGGCTATTCAACCTAAAGGACTGCCTTCCGCATAGGCCGTCAATCTGGCACTCCCTGGGGACGGATTGGAGAGCCCAATGAGGACGCAAAGCTTGAAGGTTAGCGCTACAGCCACGGATAAGGGATCGTCGAGCTGATTAATCATCTTTAATGTAGTTCGTCAATCCGGCACTCCCTGGGGTCGCATCGGTGAACCCAACGAGGACATAAAGCTTGAAGGTCGGTGATACACTTGAAAGCCAGAATCACCCACGCTAATGCACCTCCTTCTCGTTAGGGCGTCAATCCGGGACTCCGTGGGGTCGCATCGGAGAGCCAAAGGAAGACAGGGATCTCAAAGGTCAGGATTTCCCGTAAATTGAATGCACATCGCTGTTAACAAAAAGGTCCGCTCTGCGACAGAGCGCCGCGAAGGGGCGGCACCTGCTATTGTATACCCTTGGGGTCGAAACCCCTCGCAGGCCTGAATGGCGTTTAAGCGTGGTATCACCTACATAGTACACACGCCGAGGGACCATGACGCTTTCTTCTCTATTCGCGATCGTTATTGTGTTATACCCGACTTAGTAGCAGGACAGGTCTACTTCAAGTCGACTGCGAGCTGGACTTAGCGCAACAGAATCCGAATCCCGATGTGTGACCTATATACCATTGAAATACATTGGTGCTATACGTTCGAATCTATAACAGCAAGCAGGGAACTCACAGTATTGCAAATCGTGACATTCGCCTACAATACGGAGGCCCGTCGCAACGCCTGCAGCACCGGACTGATAGATTGTAGCCGACTAAGGAGCCTGAACTGCAATTAGACGATCCATACATCGTTCCCAAACGAAATCGTTACACTTATTACTACATACATACAACGCAGATCATTTAGATACAAAGATTCGAAGTCCAAACTCAAGTCGAAAAGCAATTAGAAAACGCGAATGTCCACATCAACGCTTCAGCCGCGAAGGGGACGGAGACTACTTCCTCCCCTTCGACTTCTTCTTCCCCTTCCTCCTACTCCCACCCCACCCACTCGTACTGATCCTGCTCCCCCCTTCACTCCCCTCAACGCTCTCTCCT
>JANDKE010002244.1:0-10377 GCA_027627275.1 Coprinellus aureogranulatus
ACTACCGAATAAGTGCGTTCTTACTGGTTCCTTGCTCAACGATTGGACTCACTCTGGTGCAGCCCGTCAGCTCCAATCCGTTTGGGTCGGTCACCAATATCGCTCGTTCCTCTTGAGTCTCCTTCATCGCGCTGTTCTGGCGTACGAAGTTGGAGTATATACCGAGTGGCTCGAGTTTCGGTCCTCTGATGATGGGCAGGAATTTACATACGACGAGAACACAATGCGTCCTATATGCGACTTCCATAAAGCAAGGCTGGAAGCAACCAAACACTTGGCAGCTGTTCACTTCAACTCTCTCGATTGCCCAACGAGATATCACCTCCATCCCATCGACTCTATCGGTGACCTCACACACCGTGGTGAACTCACATTCCACGAAGCCAGGTTTAAAGCTGTGTTCAACGAGGCGCAGACGGCACCATCGGACTTGGCAGACGAGAATGGGATCCAAACGCAGTTAAAATTGGCGCTGGGAGGCATATTCTGCGGTTCATACCGCATCCACTTTTTAGGCCGCTTCCTCGTTACCCATAACGAAAGGGAGCGTACGACGACGGTGCGGAAGCTGAACGGGTATGTGAAGGTGGAAAACAGGCTGGAGATGGACGCACACACTGTGTCGATCATTCGCGACTGCGTCGCGCCGACCACTGCAACCCCGTGCGATAACGACCATTGCTTATGCAGAGCGTCGTTCTGTTCGTAGCGTACTGTAGTCTCGTACGTGAATTCAGCTCTCAACGTCAAAGCGTCTCATGATTCTACTGACATTCTCTAGCGCCGCGTTCGATCAACTTCGATGCAACGGCATTTCCGTACTCGGGACTCTCAACCGAGATAGTGTTCCTGCGGTACAACTTGAAGAGCTCCGCATTGGCACCGCACCGTCGACAATTCTCAAGCGCCTCCCCCTACAAGCGCCTAATCAACGCTCCGACTCCACAGGGCTACACCGCCTGGTACCCGTCTTCCATACACAATTCAATGATTGTAGGGTGTTCTATTCGTTCTGGAGAGACGGTATCAGCTTCTCCCCCAACTCTTTCAGCCCCAATGGCCGTGCGCAGCGGAGAAATACCCAAAATAAGCGTCGAGTTTCGGAGGGACTTGGAGAGTGATTTTTTCTCGTCTCGATCGAATGGAAGGTGAGATAGGAATGTGAGGGCCAAACGGTCTGATTAAAACGGTGGTACGAAGAGTCGGAGTCATGGAATGTGGCTTTGCTACAAACGATGGTCTACACCGAATTCCGATGGACTGAACTTTGTTCGATTGAATTACGAAGCTTCAAAGCGCACTCACTCCCACATCCAAGGTCAGTCAATTGTCGACACCTCCCAGAATCCTCGGCAGGAGAAAGAAGCCAGGGGACGCCGAGTGCTGTGTAGGCGTTCTCCCTGGTTCCTGTGGGAGCAGAGACCTCATTAGAAGAGAAGCACTGTGGTGAGAGGTTTGATGTGTGTATGAATGGGAATGATAGTCTGGTTTTGTGGGTTGGGATCATTTAGATCACCGCGTTTTGTCCGTACGAGGCGCGGAGGCTGTCGGTGCTCAGAGGCCTCGGCAGCCTTGCGTGAGTAAGAGACAAGGGTTCCCAAAGCTTGCTCTAATATCCTTGAGAGCGCAACGCGCAATCATCTACCTAACTTCTACTTTGAGTGACGGGGCGTGTTTCTAACCGCATCTTAAGCATGGGAACGCACCAATTGGCGGTGGCGACAGTGCGCGCGCCCATCTTTCAGCGCCTAAGGCAACGGGCGCTTACGCTGATGGCGGTCATCACGATCACTTACCGCGAGCGTCGGTGATCAACATCGCATGCCGACTGTGGGCATCGAAGCTGTGAATATCTCTGGAGACGACATAAACCATCAGGATGGACTCCTGTAAATTGAAGGCGATCCCAGCACCGGCCAACTCGTCTACCACAATATCATCGCGCTGAAATGGTACGACAATTCTGAATTTGTAGACTCGAAGACCGGTGATTGCAGATTGCAATTGTTTCATTACCCTCCTGAGATATCGGCGTCAGCGAGAAAGATTACTCGGATTTCGTTAACCACCTTCGAAATCCGAATAGACTCTCGGGAACGAGGGGTGCTCGGAGAAGATCTTCGTTACCTGGGTCCCCAGTGGAGCATCGAGCTCGAGTGCCTAGCGGGCAATGGAGCGGTGGATTCAAATTCGCCTCCAGTATTGCCTCGCAGCGGTACTAAACTACTGCGATGCGGAGGGGGTGAGGTGTACTAGGAAACAAAGTACACTCGCAGTATCGGCATTAAATACGAGATAACACGCTCGATTGATCATGCCATTATCTACCTTCCTTCGTTCGGCGTTCTCGGACTCGGATCGCACATTCCCTTAACCCACCTACTATGTAGCGCCTTGTACGTGAACCATAATGCGTACACTACGGACGCCGAGGTTCATAACACTCCTCAAAATGAAGTGTCCAAGTCCTTCTCTTCTGATTCAAGAGCGCATATGAACGTAGGTTTCCTGATCTCAGAGTGTGAATGGAGAGAATTCCTGATTGAACGGCGCGATTGAGAGGCTTTTTGATTAAACGACGTGAAGGGAGAGGCTTCGTTCAGGTGATGATGAGAAAAGTGAGGGTAAGAATAGGAATGATTGGGTGGAATCAGATGAGGAGAGGAGAGGTATCGCCGGTTTGTCTCCTTGACAGAGTTCGCTGAAAGAGGGGGAGAGAAGAGAGCAGGGGTGAACGGTGTGAAAGATAAGGTCAGGGAAGGATAACTGAAGCAATCGTGAGGTCTCTCTGGTCATTACACGTCTTCCGGAAAGTGTAGCGGAGGAGATTCGCCTTCGTCACCACAATTTCCATTGGATATCGCACTTTGCGAATCGGCGATGAGCGTAAGTTTTCTGAGAGCGTAAGCGGCCATACTTTCCATGCGAGATGATGCACGCCGCACAACAAAAACGCGAACAAAACGGAAATGGGCGGTGGGCGCTCGCCGCCACCGCCCGACATAGTGTGTGTAGGTCCGCCGTCATTGACACCCCCCGAGCGCTTAACACAACGAGCGCTAACCCCTTGGAAACCGGCGGTGTTAATCATCTGTGGACTTACGCCACGATCGCCACATGTCGATTCATGTCCGCCTCGAAGCTGATATTCCATCTTTCAGAGATGTGTGACTGAGGGTGAGTCAGAGTCGATTAAGGCGGGAGAAGGGGTGAAGGACAAACGCCTTGTGTACGTCTGGTAGGGGATGAAGAAACTAGACCTGATCGTCTGGCGAACATGATGTGTAGAAGGGGTTCCCTGTATACGTGCTCACAAGGCTTCCAAGCGGTCCAGATTCCCCAAGCAATATACATGGCATCGCATGTAGAACGCAAGCATACGGACCAGGATCTTCAGCCCCTTCGGCTAAGAGGGGCCGAAGCCTAGCCCAGTCGCACCGTATCGCCAGTGTACAGTCAGTGTCTTAGCGCCGCCTGACTGGCTCATAGGTCTTCTATGCATCTTTATACATGCACTGATGAGTAACGAATCAGCGAGCTGCTCAGTGAGCGCGAGCAGATAATGGGATCGCTCTCACCTTGCGAAACTCTTCCGGGCTCACCCAGAGGACGAGGGTTTGGAATCGCGTACACACCCAACGCTGTTTGGACATTCTGAGCCTCACCGGCTGGTAGTGCCGATGCGAATATCTTGGGTCGAGAAATGGTGTGACAATCAGACGGAGATCCGAAATCAGAACAAGAAGGGATCGTCTAGATTTCTAACCTTGTATTCCTTCGAAGCTAGGATTATTAAATAATCATCACAAGTGCACTGCGAGATCTACATAGAAGCAAGAGAGATCTTCCTGGGGGACCGTGGTGGGTAAGGATCCCGCGTAGCGTGATTCATGGGGGAAAGGTAGACAGGTCAGGCTGTGCCGCTGTGCCTTACGAGATGCGGTAGAAGATGAGTCGACTTGAGTCGGAGTCTCCGGGAGACCAAGCAATCGAGATGCGAGTGATACGACACATCTGGGGTATTGGGGACTGATGTCACGAAACCATGAGCACCAGAACACGATATCTATAAGATGATTGTATTGCTTACTATAAAGCGAAGCAGGGGGAACCGCGCGAATGGATCATATTGAATCGCACTTCCTGCTCCTCGAGCTCAAACGGAGCAACAGGAATCAAAGTCGCGCTCACCTCTCGAATGCTTCTGCGCTCTGAATGTAGCAAAACGATGGATCCAAACCGCACAGTCATTCGGGATCTAGCTAGAGGTCGCATCGGCTTGCGTCTCGACTCAAATCATATCCTCGACCGAGGAAGGGAATCGTAGGTGGATGAAGTTCCGGAATCAGGAATCAGAACGAAGCCTCCTTCAGAGGTTCCGAGATATTTAGAATTAAGTAGGAGGTCTTCCTTGGTCACAAGCTCGTTAGTGAAACCAAGGACACAAATAAACCTTCCCTGTGAAGCTTCCTGGGGTACCAGATCGTCTGAGGGGTTGAAAACTGGAGCGGGAAGATGGGAGAAGTGGATTCGGCGCGCGGAAGGGAGAATCAGGTTCGGAAGAGAAACAAAGATGGGCGAGTAGGAGATAATGTCCGGATTTTTTGCAACCTGAATCGAAGGTAGGTACCAGCGCCATCTGCTTGAAATACGAACGAATGGTCTGGCCTAGGGCGAGTGTTACTTACCATAGATCGGGACGACCGTCGAACTTGTACATAGACGCACCTCGAGACAGACCATTTCTGCAAACGAACACCGGACGATCGTTGACTCTTCATTCGTATTCCCGATCGATTTATTTCTTGTCAGCGTATACCAACAAGAAGGGCGATGTCAATGGTTTTGCGCATGAGGAGAGGGAAGAACTGTGTCCTTCCTTGGCCCGTGAATCCGGCTGAGCTGAGTCATGCTGCGAATCGCGAATCGGGAGCTCTGCTTCACTTCAGGTTATCGACGCTTGTGCATGGATGTGCGATGCTTGCAACTCGGTTTGGGCGATGTGAATTGGTTGAGCGCACTGGAAGGTCTACGGTACGTCTGCGGATAATGCGAATAGTACGCTCAGCGTGAACCGTCCCAGGATCATTCACACACTCACCCGGTACTCGGAATCGCCCCGTCGGCCCCCTGGTCCATATCGCTGCCCCTTGCATACCTGAGCATCGCAGCCTCGCGTTCTGTTGGAGTATGTGTACTTGCGCAGTGAGCGTTCTGTTGGAGTATGTGTACTTACGCAGTGCGCGTTCTGTTGGAGTATATGTACTTACGCAGTGCACTGTTGGAGTATACTTACGCAGTGCACTGTTGGAGTATACTCTACCCAGCGCAAGAGCACAGACTGTTACTTACAGGCCCCGCTGAGACGGAAGGTTGGAGCACCATGAGTAGGTGTGAACGCCTAGGTACGAAGGTAGGAATGATAGACGGGGAAAGTCCGCGATCAGATCACGAAGCTCTTCCTCCAACTTCTTATAGACCTTGCTCTGGTGAAGTGGTGGCGCTTCGAATAACGGCGCAGCCAGAGTCACATAAGAATAAAGTTATCGCTGAACGACCTTCGGAAAGTATGGGAATGGGTAGCTCGGTAGTCAAATAGAAGGCGGGACGAAGGAAAGATAGTGGGAGGTCGAAGACGGCAGAAGGTGTAGGACCGTGCGGCAGGGAGGACATGATCATGAGAGTCAAGTGCGATAGGGAAGGTTCGTGTATCAGAGAACCCAGGCTCGCTTCCGTTTTGCAGAGAAGACTCGTCCATGAAGTCAGAACTATGGGCAGCTCGGTCGTACCGGAGGCTTGCTCGGGTGTTGCTTTGATAACCATTGACATACATACATAGTCCTTCCTGGGCGTCCGGCGTTCAAGAACCCAGTACGTACTGTCGCTGCTCGCATAGCCGGGCAGGTTTAACGTTATAGCCTGTCCGCACTGGACGCGCATAGCCTGTCGTAGTACGGAGAGGAGGAAGGAAGGTGGTGTTGGTTTTGATTTCATAGGTGTGCCCGACATGGCCAGAGTCCGTGCTTCCTCGGCGATCTCCGTCTCTTCTCTTTCTTTCGTGACCCTCTCTCTTTCGCTCACCGACAACGCGAAGCGACTCAACAGGAGAGCGAATGCGGGGATGCGGCCGCTGCTCTGTGGCGTTTTATGATACCAACACACTTTTCCTTGTTCTGGATGGACGTGAAGGGGGCGTCACAGTGAACTTGGAAGATATCGATGTGAAACTGAAAGAGAGCGAGAGACGAGAAAGGAGGAATGATTCGCGCGTGAGAAGAGAGTCCGGCGGCTCTGGGTCTCCACATCATGATCCCGTCCGACGCTGGCACCATCAATCACCATGCCTCAGAACAACTACCCACCCCTCCCATCTTTCACTTCTTACTTCCTTTCTCTGTTCATTCATTCATTCACGCTCCTCTCCCTTCCATTCAAATCCAACTCGCTAACCCGGGGTCAACCACCAGCCTTTAGCGGTTACCGACGGGTAGAGGAAGAGGATCTTTCGGAGACGAAGAACTTGGAATTGAAATCAGATCACGACGCAGGAAGGAAGGATTCATTGAGAAGAAGAAGTTGAGGGGAGAAGAGAGGGTGGTTGAACGGGGTGAACGAATACAACGCCGTAATCGTATCCGTACTACCCGGTGAATCCGATTGAGCGAGGTCGAGTACCATGCCCGCCGGTGCCGGTGAAGCCCTTCCACCGACCCCTCCCCATCCTCCTCAGCCTCTTTCCTATTCGTCTTCGTCGGCTCCCCGGTTAGACTCTTCGACTCTTCGGATAGATCAGCAACATCATCGGGACGAACAGCAGCAAAGATACTCGGCGCAGTCCACCTTCTCATCATCATCTTCGAGCGGGAGCACCACCGACCCTGTATCATCAGCGTCGTTATCCTCACCACGGTCGCACCTATCATCGCCCCCGTCGTCGTCGTCTCCCCATCTCGACCGCTACCCTTATACGCATACGCATCTCGGGGCGTCTGAGTATCCGCCAACACGGAACGAGGGAGGAGGGTATCCGGGGTTCCAGGAGTATTCTGATATAGGAGGGGAGAAGGAGGGTCACGTAGGAAGGAGGGGTGCGACTGCAACAACGTATCCTCCACCTCATCCGCAATCTCAGCAATATCAGCAGCAGCAACACTCGCAACAAGACCGACAGCCTCAGCAGCCGCCAGCGTCGCCCCGAGCAGTAAGCCTCCAAAACCCCGTACTCAGAAGACTCTTCTTGGACGACGACGCGCCTCCGAGCCCGCCTCCACCCCTCCCGCCGTTGAACGTGCAGCATGCGAGGGTGAAGAGTCTTGCTGCTTCGTTGTCATCTGCATCATCACCGTCCGCGTCTGCGTCGTCTGCTTATACACCGTCGTCACCTCCACCCACTTCCACGTCTTCCCCACCTGCTTTTTCTTCGTCATCGACTACACTGTTAGCGCAAAGCCAACATCAACACCAGAACCAGAACCAAAACCCGTATACCCAAGGAACAGCAGGAAGTTCGACGTCCAGCCTCGCCGGGTCAACAGAAGGAGGAGAGATGGAGAGGCCACTGGGGAGGAGGCCGTTGCCTAGCGTTCCTACACCACCGCCTGCACCACCACCTCCTTCATCATCATCACATACCTCTACGTCGACGTCTGGGTCGGCACCTTCGACCGGTAGACCGACGACGACGGCGACGACTACGACAGGGTCAACGCCTCAGAGGGCTACACCTACGACGGGAGGGAGGAGGTACACTGTAACTAATCCCTCGCCTTCCCCGCCTCCTACACAAAATTCTACACATTCTACACAAAATCAGGAAGACGAAGATGGGGATGAAGGGCCCAAGTTTTCGAGTAGGGAGAAGGGGAAACAAAGAGAGGTTGTACAGGAGGGAGGGGGAGGAGGAGGGGGAGGGGGGAGGCCTTTGCCTCGGGTTCCTGCGTACGTCTCGTCGTTCGTCCTATCTTTCTCTCCTATTTCCTACACTTCGATTCTCGCGTTTGTCGCCGTCGTCGGCGTACAGTCTTCCGCCTCTTCGATCTATCCTCGTCTCCGAGCAACCCTCTCCTCGTTCTAGTTTCTCTCGTCTTCTTTCTCCCTCTTCTCATGTTCCTCCCCTTCTGTATTCCGTCCGCTTCGACGATGTAGCTTCCCTCCACACTACGCAGTCGCCTTGAACTCCTTCAACGTTTTGCACCGTTTTACTCTTTTGATGTCCTTCCACGTTCCCCAGCGATCCATCCCGACCTTCTCCTCCCCCTCTGGTCTTCGTATCCGCGAGCTGACACTGACGCTCCGCCTCATACGACAGGTCTTCGCCTCCACCACCACCTCCACCCTCAATACCGAACCAATACGACGCAATTACGATTGGGGGAGTGGGGACCCAGTTTCAGGGTACGTTCTCCGCCTTCTCTTCAAGTTCTCTCTCTTTCTCTCTACCTGCGCTTTTGGGACTCGCTTCTCCCTATCTAATTTTTCCTACTCTGAATCCTCCCTCCCACTCTCCCCCCCCACCCCCAAGTTTGCCTTTCTGGCATCGTTCAATCGCTTCTGGGCCGCATATCTTTGTGTTTCCGCGGAACGACGGGTCACTTCCAATTTTTCTACTTCTACCCTGTGTGGAGTTGGGGCTATCGGCGTTGTGTTCGCACTCCACCCCGTTGCCTTGTGGTCTGACTCTCGCTCAATGGTTGTGATGACGGTGTATGGCTGGGATAAGCGCCCACCGCACACACAACGCGTACCCACTTTACTGGCTTTGACATACATCATCATACGCGCGCCATATGGTCACCCATTGACAGCTTGCTTGCATGCTTACTGACGGGCATGTGTTTGTTTCAGGATCGACGTTGGTGATGGGGTCCACAAATCAGGCTTTGACTGCGACTACCACAACCAACAACAGCACCACCTTGGCGACGGCGTCGACTGCGGGAACCACTGGATCGATGAATGCGGGAATGGGGATGGGGACGGGCGCGTCTGGATCGGGAGGTGAGTCTACCTTGTTCTTCGTTTGTTTATGCACTGCGTCTGTCGTACCTTCGTTGGAAAGAGGATTTGGCGGTGCTGTGTTATGGGCGCTTGTTCTTCCTGTTCGTCGTCGTCGTTCCTTTCATGGGCGCTCTTTCTCCCTTCATACCTCGTCTTTCTTCGTTCTAACTCTGTTCATCGTCGTCGTCATTCTTTTGATATTCCTTCGTTGAGAATCTTCTTCGTTCCTTCCTCGTTTTTTGGTTCTCGTTCCTTGTGCGTTGGTGTACGACGTTCGTCGTCCTTTTGTTTGGGCGCTTATGGTCGTCGCGATGTTTTCTGCTGTGTTGTACTCTTCTTTCGTCCTGGGGAATGGTGCTCGAGGTTCCTTGGTTAACGCATACCCCGCTCCCTTACGCCTTCCACTATACCATACACCTTTTGGGACCTCCGATTCTTTTACTTCCATCTTTTATTTTGCACCTATTCCCATTCCCGGTCTCTGTCGGCACTGGATATTGACCGACCGACCTTCCTTTTCTTCATAGGACCAACAACGTCGTCGTCATCAGCATCATCAACACCCGCTTCAGCCTCAGCCTCGATGATAGGCGCTGGAGGATCGTCGTCCTCCGCTCGACATCTTTCCGGTACGTCTTTTTTGCGAGCTTCTATACGGCTACCCCGATCTCTTGCTGCTGTTGTTGTTACCCGATTGCTCGGTATCTGAATGACTGACGTACGTACTGACAATGGGTTTCATGTCTTTTTTTCCGCTTTGCTTCTAGGTTCCTCGTCAAACGCGGCAGCGACATCAGGAGGAACAATAGGTGTAGGTGGATCAGGGTATGTGGGATCTGCAGTGCCTTCGGCCTCGAGCACAGGTGCGTATTGAACTTAAACTTCGACGGTGACATTGGATGTTTATCCGTAACATAGGCTCTTCGACGATGACCCCTCCCTCCACATCCTCGTACCCTCCCGCCTCGTCTTCCACTTCCACATCCACATCCACTTCCACATCCACCTCGACGTCCATTTCAACTTCAACTTCAAACTCGGCATCGACATCGGCATCGACGTCAAACTCCTCCGCAGCTACAGTGACTCCGGGATCGTACCCGAGTCTCCACCAACCCACACCCACGAAACCACGATCGAAACCGCCTACACCGCGTTCCTCGCAGTCGAACCTCCGCTCACCCGCCCCCTCGTCTCGCGAGTAGCAGTTCGCCGCATAGTGCTGGGCTCCGGTCTGACGGTCTCTCGGCGGGCGTTCAGCTTTATCAGAGAGTAGTGGGGCACGCGGATTAGATGGAGGGATACCGAGAGACAGAACGGATGGTGGGATACCCGGGATACCAAGAGACAGATCGGATGGTCGGAATGCCCTGGGATAAC
>JANDKE010002245.1:0-10365 GCA_027627275.1 Coprinellus aureogranulatus
GTTCGCAATGAGAAGGAGAGCAGTGTCGAGTAGGAACGTGTAATTCGATGACGGGCTGGCTTGCGACGCGAGGAGGCATGCCTTTGGCGTGTTCAGAGCAGGCCCGATTACCGGGTGGTCGTGAGGCTGTGCGCACGTCGTCCTCGACGTCCTCGCTGATGAGCTCCTGGGGGTGGCCACTATCCATCTGCAATGTGCAGGGAAGCGTCAGGAGAAAGAAGTACGAGGTCGATGAGAACGCGACGCACCCGGAGAACCAGCGGAGTTGATGAAAGCACAAGAAATAACGGGGGTAGGGTGACCGTGATGCGGGTCCAACCAGGACGTCCTTTATGCTCGAAGCAGATTCCCACCGCTTCTTGGGAGCAGGGTCTGGGGGGGCTTCGAAACACGTCTGTGCTACCCTAATTCTGGGTGCTCCTCCTCATGTCCGACAGAATGTCCAAAGACAATAAGAAAGTAACCATCCATCGAGGTGTACGTTGACGGTGAATCGCTGATGCCCGAACTGTGACCACAGTGGACCCAGCCTTTCGGGAGCATCACAAAGACCTATCCTCGGATGGGAATGTTGTCCCGGAGCCTGGAACCCAGGACTTTGGCTCAGCCTCGAGCCTGAACGATGACGTCCACTTTTGCACTGATTAACTCTGGCGGCACGATAAGCACGCTATACTCGGGTATGAATAGGAAATTTACCAAGGTATCGTCTTTTCCTCTTCGTGTGTGGCGATAACTAGCCTAGAATTCTGTCTGCCCAGTGGAATGAGCGGGTGAAGGNCATGGTCGTTCNAGAGCACTCTTGCCTGTGAGAAAGCCGGTGACAGTTGACGTTGGGCTGTCACCAGGATGCCGAGAGCTGATGCTCCTGTTCGAACTTCGAACCACAATTTCGAGAGATAAGTCNGGTCTTACCCANCGCGTAGTCCTATCNTTGAAACATGGAAGGGTTGAACCCTCTCTAAGTAGAGAACAAATCTACTGTGTCCATGGATATGAGCTCGCAAATTGTTCTGCCGATTATCGACGAAAGTCCCATGAGACGCGCCGTGCTTCTCTTCGCTGCGCCAATTGAGGGGAATAAGTTACAAATGCTTATATTCTTATCCTTTTCCTACCCTCTTCTTCACCTCAGTGACACTGCACTGTCCCCTCAGCCCTACCCCTCNCACCGTCATATTAGCTTGCCTCATCGTGCACGTAACTCGCCCTCGANATTAAATCGATATTATCTGAATGTTCTATAACCCATCTNTTCGCCTCAAAGGGAACGCCACTTTCACTCGCACAGCTTCGTGCTTCTGGACAAATTGGGTTTCTTCGCAGCTAACTATGACCTTTCTTNAGTGGCGAGTCATCCATTTGCATCTAATTTCGGGCTGGCGACCTCAATTGAGAGAAGGAGTGCAAATAACGGAGACTCGTCATGTTGGTCAAAGTGTCCGAGATCCTCTACGTCCCNCCAAAAGCGTTGCACCGGGCTCACGGGCCTGAACTTCCCAGATAGGCCGGATCCAGCAACTCGTCTCTGGACTTCGTTTGATCCCATCGTCCTCGACCGGATTCGTGGTTCCCATTGTTCACTACACCGAGCGCTAGTTTCCTGCAGGTTCTGACTCCCGACGGTAGCCAAGTGGGCAGCCGTCATGACTCTCTGAAAAGCTTCGTCAACCACCTGTCAGGCTCACTGACGCCAACCTGGTCGCTATCGATCTCATGTTCATCGATTATTCCTTGACGTTTTTCGAGAAATGGTTACGACGTACTTGGAAATTGATTACAGGCTGTATTGATTTCTCGTATCTTGTTCCATTGGATAAGTAAATGGTATCCCCGCAACTTCCTAGCTTCCTTGACATACCTGTCCCAAGTGGGACAACCCCTTCACATGCGCCCCAAATTTGCTTTACTTCACTGCAGTCTGAAGGGGTCAAGTTCGTCACGTTCTCGACGCCGCCGTTCAGCCTATCGGAATTTGTATGCGTCTAGACCCCCATTCAGTGCACGGCATCTCGCCAATACCGGTTCCAATAGTGTCAAAGCCCTCCCACCGCCTATCCCATGAATAGCGAAGAAGGATGGGGCCTCAATGCCGTCCACGGCAGGCGTCAGCCCGACCCATCTTCCTTCGCACAATTGAATATAAGTGCATCAGCTGTTCCGCCGCTCATGTAGCCAGCTTACTCAGAAATGCGCCACCACATGTGTGTGCGCAACCCCCACTATCGCAGCTTGAAGTACCTATCGTCGAGAGTTCTTACTTCGTATTTCTCCGAAAAATGATACTACGGAGCGCTGAACCGTACTAGTCATACCGTACCCTAGAAGGGGCGGCCGCCGTAGGGACTGACGACACTCAACGAAGATCTCTTTCATCAAGAACACGCCCTTTTTCTCCGTTCCTCTCTCACCACGCTCCGGTCAAACGTTATTTGAGGCCATCTCGCCGAGGGCACCGCGCTACCAGGATTGGCGGGGATCTGAGACCAAGATGCGGCCTACCCTGTCGTTACCCACCCCCGAACTCCGCGAGCTGGGCCAGAGAAAGTCGACCGCACGATCCATACCCCAGGACCCTTCAGCTCGTACCTCAAATGGATTACTCTGCTTATGGTTCGAGCAACGGTTATTAGTTCCCTCGGTGTGATCGATGATTGCTCGAAAAGCCCACTTGCACGCAAACAGCGCACTAAATCAAACGCACAGCCCTGGGGTCAAATGATACAATTCAGTCTACACACCGTAAAGAGACAGAAGATCGGAAACACGGAATTTGGCCGCCTTATCGTACTCAATCCAATCGATAGGCCGGACCCAGAGGCACGAGGCCTCAACGAGGTGTGGGGTATCACAAGACGTAGCGGAAGTCTTTGTTCTCCACGTCTGTGAGGTCGAGGAAGGCCTGCAATCAAACCGGTCACTGAGTCTGCGAAAATAGCCCACAAGTGATTCACACTCATACCTTATCCACGAGATGCTTTTCCACCGTGCCGTCCTCAAGCACCTTCTTCACGTACACTTCATCATACTTCGTGCTGCGGGGCTGGCGGTCACGACGCCGGTTCTCCAGATATAGCATCGTACGGAGTGCAAACAGCAGCACCGCCGACACAAATACACACAGCGAGACTATTATCCATGGGATGCGGTTCCTATATTGGACGTCGGGCATGGAGAAGGTTAGCCATACGCACACATAAGCGCCCACAAACTGGTCCCGTACTCACCTCGGCTGATACTGTTTCTTCCACATCAGCGGGCCCACGGCCAGTCCAAGGTACGCGGCTATCAGAACTATCGCATTGGTTGTAATACCTTGTGTATCCGTGTCAGTTGTGTGGAAGGAGAGAATGCAGCAACCCATACGTTTGGTGTGCCCCGCCGTGAGCGAGGTAACCCATCCCAGGAAGAGTGTGTACGGTACGCTGACCCAGACTGTCAAAAATAAGGTCAAAGGAGTCCCGCGGTAACGAGAGCGGGATACGGACAAGACAGCCAATACATAAACAAGAGAGCCACTTTATTTTCCGACGGGAGTACGTTGATCAGGATTGAGCCCACAAGTGGGGGGATCGACGTCAAAATTGTCGCGTAGCCTCTGCCAATGGCTGGGATACAGGAGAGGTATATACCGATGGAAATTCCAAGTACTGGAAGCGCGGATGTTATCAGTCGAAGCCCAACAGTAATCACCGAAGAAGGCTCACTCGTAACCACACCATCGGCGCAACTGAGCAGTGTCGTCTGGAGTGCGTTGAACCCGAGCTGTGAGACGATGATTTGCTTCTGGAACGTCATCTACACACATATCACGGAGTACGGTGAGGGGCCTTCCAGAAACATTCATGACCCGAATACAACGCTTACCGAGACAGGGACGTGCCTACAGAGTACCCTTTCCTTAGTATATGGAGTGGCGCACAGTGTAGGCGACTGCTTACGATAGGAATGCAAAACCGGCCATTATCCAGACCTTAGCATCGCGGATGGTCTCCATGAACCTGTAGATTGTGAGTGATAGTATCCTTGTGGGTGCGGCAGGAACACCCGTAGTAGGCACTTACTGTTCTCTTTTCCACCGCTTATTCTCAACTCCGGATTGGTTAACCTTGATTCTCTGAACGGTCATGGCTCGCTCCTCCGGCGTTAGGAATCGGGCGGTCGTTGGTGAGTCTGGGAAGAATATGCTGTAAACGCAGCGAAGGTGCCACAAATTTGGCGTGCTATACGAGAGGTACGTGGCGAGATGACGCACAAGAAGAAGATTCCGAAGATGAAGGTCACTGTGCCCATTATGACCATCATCCTGTCAGGAAAGTCAGACCCTCCACTGTAGGTACCGCAGAGACTCTATATGTGCTCACCACTGCCAAGGCATGAGTTTGGTCCCCTACAGAACGCAACGGGGTCAGCTTCTGGTTGAAGGGAGAATTAACAGTAGCTTACCGTGATGTGCAGTAGACCGAAAGCTACGAAGCCCAGGAAGCTGCTGCCCGCCATGCCAGCCATATCTGATCAAAGAATCAGTTAGAAGGCGACTTAGAGGCAATCGAGGCACGTCTGCGACTAACACCAGTATCCAACCCTCCGCGTATGCTCCTTCTGCTTGTAGAACATTGATGTCACAACCATGAAGCCCGGAAGGATGACGCCTGTTCAATGAGGGGAACTTGAGAGCCAGCCGGACAAAGGAGGTTGCAGACGCACTTTCACACATTCCTAATACCACCCGGCAAGCGACCAAAGCGCCGAAGGACTTGCATGCTGCATGCGCCAGGAGGGCAGCAGCCCATACAAAGATGTTTAGACTGGACGCAGCATTAGAAGTAACTTACGCTACAGCGTTCGGAGAGGCCTTACCTCATCCACTTTGCTATCGGAAACCTTTGGAGTGCCAGATTTTGGGGGTACTGCGTAGAGGGGTGTCAGGAAGATGCCGCCCTGTGCGACGAGATCATGCGCGCACTTCTAAAGCTAAGATGGTGATATACAGAATCGTCGCAAGCCAGTTGAACTGGTCTTGAGTGAGGTGTGCCCCCTCGCTGGAGCGCCAATCGTCAGAGACTACTCGAGTCGAGGAGGGTAACAGACGCACAAGATACCAAGAATTGCCGACTGGGCGACAACTACTTGGTCCGCGATCATGATACTGTTGGAGTTCAGGGAGAGACAGAAACGAAGAAGAGCGAGCCACGAACACGAATGTGACTGAACGGGTGTCAGCAATCTACAGGAGTGCTAAGTCTTTTGTAAGAAACGTACAACACATGAGGGGGAGGAGATGCTTGTCGATCTTCCGTCTGTGGGTCGACGTACTTTAGCTGGTCTCCACCCATTGATACGCATATCTCTCGTACCTTAGCTTATTCGCGTCATCAGGATCCAGCTCCTCTGTTGTACCTTCCGGCGCCACCATAGCCGCAGTGTCGATATCGCGTGCTTGGACGGTGATGAAGTAATCACCGTCCTTCTTCTCGATGTCGCTGGAAGTCATGTCGCACACTGCAGTTCAGAACGGTCGCCCACGTGGGGTGTTGAGGTGTGCAAGAGCGAGGGGATCCAAAGTGCTCAGCGCTCATCCCTAGACGTTATATGTCACCTCCACCCTCAATGGTCCCGAAAGTCAGAAGTACAACGCCTCGCAACTTCTACCTTGGAAGAAGTCGCCAAGAACTGCCAAATGATCTCCACTTGAGACGGAGCAGCTCGTCAGTTGACCTGAGCATCCTATAGCAGTGCGAGGTCAAGTCAGCGTACCTACTGAACAAGGTATGAGTGACTTACAGAAGAAGCATAGCCGTGGGCTCGCGTGGGATGGCATGGGAAGGAGAAGCCTGCAGGTGACCAAGCGAAGGCCAGATTTAGACAGAGCGATGGAGAGTGGTTCCTCTTCCTATCGCGCCAGGAACAGATGCAGTTTGTCCAAACGCTTCAGCGATAACGTGCTGAGCGGCCTTCGCGGTGGCCGGCTGGTGGCCGGAAGGGGCTGAAATTGTATTAGTTCAGGAACCTTGCACCCGTTGTCAGCCTTGGATTCAAACAGAGTCAAAGAGGGGGCAAACGAAGCCGCATCTGTTGTGCGGATCATTGTGGGGAATAAGCGCCCGTTAGAGCGTGTGCATTCGTCTCGTGGTTACATTCGACTTGCGTTCAGCATTGTGGCTATTGAACAGCTGTAATACGCCCTCTGACTTACTTCCACCTGCCTGATCTATTGCAATATTCAGAGCGCGTAGCGGAAGTCACGGTTTTCGATGTCAGTGAGATCGAGGAACTCCTGCAGTGGTTAGTTTGATAAGCGATCCACTGGACGTTCGGCAGGAGTTGCAGCCAAAATCGTTACCTTTTCAACTCTATGACTGACTACGGTCCCATCCGCAGCTACATGTTTGACGTACACCTCGTCGTACCTCGTACTTCGAGGTTCTCTATCCCGGCGCTTGTTCTCCAGGGATAATATCGTTCGCAAAGTCAGGAGCAGTAATGCCCCGACGAGTACGCACACAGACACCACGATCCATGGCACTCGGTTCCTAGGTAGATCATATCAGTGTAGTACCGTAGGGTCGAACTCGACAATGGCGTACCTAGGCTGATATTGCCTCTTCCACATGAGAGGGCCGACCGCCAGCCCGACGTAGCCTGAGATGAGTACGATCGCATTCGTCGTGATACCTCGCAAGGGTGGTATGGATACTCGGAGCAGACCTCAGTTAAGACAACGCTCACGTTTGGTATGTCCTGCGGAAAGCGACGTGACCCACCCAAGGAAGATGGTGTACGGGCTGCTGACCGTATCTGTAGAGCGATATTGAGCCAAGTCCCAGACGAGGAGGTCAACTGGAACGCGTACACGACAGCCAGTACATGAACAACAAGGCGACTTTGTTCTCCGATGGAAGGACGTTGACGAGGATTGACCCAACGAAAGGTGGTATGGACATAATGACGCCCGCATATCCGTTCCCAACTGCAGGGATAGAAGCGAGCCTTACTCCAATTAGGATACCAATAACTGGATAGCAGGTTTCGTAAGTAATGCGTGATGTCCACGGAAGAGGGACATACCAGCCACAACTCCGTCTGCACAACTGAGAAGGGTAGTTTGAATCGCGTTGAACCCAAGTTGGCTGACGATGATCTGCTTTTGAAAGTTCATCTGTACGGTCATTGCGTGAGGAGGGATGGATTAGAGTGAAGATATTGCTTGAGGCGTACTGATATCGGCACGTGGCTGTATATGATCATACCTGTTAGCCGGAGCGAGAGCAGGTAATTGATTGCTGAAGGACTTACGACAAAAACTGGAAGGCAGACATAATCCAGACTTTGGGATCTAGGAGAGCTTCGACGAACCTTAAACAGATTCAGGCAGAGCTAAGCCGGGAATCATGCAGGATACTCACTGCTCTCGCTTCCACCGTTTGTTCTCAACGCCAGCTTGGTTCACCTTGATGCGTTGAACCGCCAATGTTCGCTCTTCCGGGCTAAGGAAACGAGCATTCGCAGGGGAGTCCGGGAAGAAGATCCTAGGAAGTAGATGGCGGATAACTTGAGCCTAGAAAGCACAGAGATAAGGACAAAATTGAGACGTACAAGAAGATAATGGCGTATAAGAATGTGACGATGCCCATAATGATCATCATCCTGTTTAAACCGGGTTTAGCGCCCGCATCGGAGCCGCGTTACCAAATGCACTCACCACTGCCACTGCATGAGTCTCGTCCCCTGTCCCGAACAGAACATCGTTACGCTCATAGAAAGATCAATTGTGCTGCGACCTCACCGTAACGTGAAGAAGCCCGAATGCAATGAAGCCGAGGCAGCTGGACCCAAACATACCGGTCATATCTGCCATTTCGTCGAAAGCCTGCCCCAACACGAAGGGAGATGAAGCGTACACCAATATCCGACGCGCCTCGTGTGTTCCTTTCGAGTGTAAAACATCGAAGTGACGATCATGAAGCCCGGAAGGATAACAGCTTCGCGTTACAGTGAGCGAAGTCCTATGGGAGGAGTATTTGGGCAACGTACCTTCACACGCCCCGAGCACCATCCTGCACGCTACGAGCGCTCCAAACGAACTGGCTGCTGCATGACAGAGAAGGGCAATAGACCAGACGAAGATGTTCAGACTTGTACCTGTCAGTAGGGAACGTTGAGCGGGGTAGAGATCAAGACCTACGTGATCCACTTGGCGATAGGGAACCTTTGAAGCGCCAGGTTCTGAGGATATTCAAATATCATGACAGAGATATACAGAACGGTGGCAAGCCAATTGAACTGATCTTGATTCAGGTGGGCTCCAGGGCTATCACACACGAAGATTGGTTCGGCGGTTCGAAGTGAACGAAGGCAGAAGAGACGTACAAGATGCCCAAGATAGCTGACTGCGCTACCACTACTTGGTCTGAGAGCATAATCCTGAGTAGCCGGAGTTAGGGTAAACGCTTCGAGAGAACTGGATCGGCACGGACACGAATGTAACTGCATGTTGTCCAACTCTCAGCTCGACACCAAGAGGGAGCGCATGGAAGGGGAGACTTACAACACATTAAAGGCAAAAGGTGTCTATCGATCTTCCTCCTGCCCACGCGAATCAGCACCGCAAAAATAATGCTTCAATCTCGTTGGTGAACTAACCGTAACCTCTTTGCGACATCGTCCTCCAAACCACCTTCCGCCTTGGCTTCAACCGACCAGCATAGCTGCCACATCGACATCTCGAGCTTGGAGAACCGTGACAGAGGGGGCTCGGCTGGGTCTTCTCAGACTCTTCCAGGTCGGCTTTCGAGGATGACGACATCGTCGGGGTACGTGCAGGGGTCGAGGTCGGGCGACGTCAATGAGCAAAAGGGCACGAAAGAAGGAACTGACTTCAAAGACGGCTTCTCCAGGAGCTATCTATACGATTAGAACTTCACGATCGCTCTTCAAATAGGTCAGTTTTTTTTAGGAGGCTGGAGAGTCACACTCCTATCTTCCCGGAGGGGGACGCTGAACCAGGGGGTGTGCCAAGTGGAACGAACACCAGACGCGCTGGAGTACCTTCAAACATAACGCGTCAAAGGCGCCCTGCATCTGCTCAATTACTCACTCTTCACACAGTAGCAGAGGAGAAACAGAGGAATCTTTCTTCAGAATTCCGCATCGGAGGTCATACACGACCGAGCAGCAGTGGAGGAACAAGGTTTGCACCCCTCCGAAGACAACGATCTTCGAATCTACCTCATTTATCTATATTCTCTTGTGTCGTCAGCGAAGACCCCTGCCGAGCGCGCAGAAAGACCCACCTGAGAAACGAAAACAGCGAAACCCCAAACACGTGTAAGGAGCGCGGATTCAACGAGGCGAAAGAAGCACTCGGCGCTATTGGCATAGCAGACCCGTCTTCTCAGAAGAATCACTCTCGTCTTTGAACGCAGTGGAAGAGCAAGCCAAAAGACCCTGTATTCATTGGGAGTGGTGTCCTAGCGTACGACCTACACGAGATCCTCAGAGGCACTGTGAATAGAAGCTGTTGATTGCGTTACACGTCTTCCCCGAGACGCACGTCGTACACCCCGTCCAACCCTGTCCACCACACTGTTCGTACGCCTGCACCGTACACCCCGTGGGTAGAGCCGTAGGCGTTGTCGCAGTCGTTGTCGTCCCTGTAGAGGTAGTCGCAGTAGTCGTCGTCGAACCAGGTTGAGACGCCGTCGAAGTAGGAGCACCAGCAGCTTGCTTGTTGATGTGCACAGTGACGACCGACCGTGCAGGGATAGCCACCGTAACCTGCCCACCTGACACACTCGACGTCAACTGAGCCACCGCCCGACTGTTATCCGTAACCCAAGCCTGAGCAGTCTGAAGATCATACCCTGCCGCGAACCCGATCCTCACGTTCTGAGCTGACGCGCCTCCATTCGTGAACACCACCGCGACACTACCGTCCTTGTTCAAAAACGCACCGTACCCTGCACCGCTAACACTACCCGTGCTCTGCACCCTCCTCGCTCCGGGCCTGACGAACCTCGACCACATCGCGAACGCCCATAGGCGACCAGAGGGGATGACCTCCTTCCCATCGCTCGCAACCAAGTACGACGAAGCCTGGAACTGGTTGACCTCAAAACCTTCCCAGTACAGGTACGCCGAGAGGTTAGCGCTGACGATGCCCGTGTGGATCTTGTTCGCCCAGGTCATACCCTCGCACAGACCGCCATTGCTATACCACGTCGTGCACCACCGGGAGTTGAGGTCGCAAGCCTCCGTTTGCCAGACCTTCAGACGCGTGGACATGGGCGAGTTGGGGTCGCCGCTGTACATGTGGGAGGACATGTGCGTCATGTAGCGCTCGGCGCCGGCGGAGACGAGTTGCGA